>PVLC010001028.1:0-22350 GCA_004027655.1 Graphiurus murinus
CGGTACTGGGGATTGAACTCAGGGGCATTCTACCTCCGAGCTATACCCCCAGCCCTATTTTTTATTCTTTATTTTGAAACCGAGTCTCACTAAGTTGCGGAGTGCCTCACTAGGTAGCTGAGGCTGGCCGCGAACCCGTATCCTCCGGTCTCAGCCTCCCGAATGCTGGGATTACAAGCGTGCGCCACCACGCCCGGCTTATTTTTTTTTTTAAAAGAGAATCTGAGACATGGAGCAGTTATGAGTGTGGGCTCTGGGCCTTGGGGCAGAATGCTGGCTCTGTGATTTTGGGCAAGTAAATTAACTTCTCTGAGCCTCAGATTCCTCATCTGTCAAATGGGAAAATAAAAATACTCCACTCAAAGAGATAATATAACTATGAGACAAAAAACAAAACAACCCACATGCTGCCTATTAAAGTGCTCCATAAACTAGAAATGCTCCTATCTCTGGAGTAACATTAAGATTTTAAAATGTAAGTTTCTTTTTTTTTTTTTTTTTTTTTTTTTTTTTGCAGTACTGGGGATTGAACTCAGGGGCATTCTACCTCTGAGCTACACCCCCAGCCCTATTTTTTTATTCTTTATTTTTTATTTTATTTTATTTTATTTTATTTTTATTTTTTTGCGGTACTGGGGATTGAACTCAGGGGCATTCTACCTCCGAGCTATACCCCCAGCCCTATTTTTTATTCTTTATTTTGAAACCGAGTCTCACTAAGTTGCAGAGTGCCTCACTAGGTAGCTGAGGCTGACCGCGATTCTCCAGTCTCAGCCTCCCAAATGCTGGGATTACAAGCATGCGCCACCACGCCCGGCTTTTATTCTTTATTTTGAAACCGAGTCTCACCAAGTTGCAGAGGGCCTCACTAGGTAGCTGAGGCTGGCTGCGAACCCGGATCCTCCAGTCTCAGCCTCCCAAATGCTGGGATTACAAGCGTGCGCCACCACGCCCGGCTAAAATGTAAGTTTCTTTTAAAGTGAGATACTTGGAGAACAGCTCATTGATGAGCCTGATCCATGCAATCGTCTGCCCAGTTGCAAGACCTGAGAGTTGAGATCTACAATAAAGTCCTGGAAGGAAGCTTGGACTGAGGTCAGGAAAGACACCTGAGAGAGGAGGCTGAGGACGCCACAGGGCCAGTTAGCACCAAGAGCCAGCCATGGCCTCCTCGGGGGGGCCGGGGTATTTGGGGAAGGATTGACACCAAAGAGGCAGAGACCACCCTTCTAGGCCCACACGTCAGGGCCCCCCACTCTGCAGAGAGAACTTTTCCATACTCACAGCAGCTGCAGGGAAGGCAGATGGGAAAACATTCGGTCCTTGATTTCTGAAAACGTTCCATTTACTAGGCTCCTACAAGCAAAAGAGGGACAAAGCAAGGCCTGGGTTTCTTTTAGGAAGTGCTGGACAGGGTGGGCAATAAGCCTCATCCTCCACCTGCACTTGAAACTCTCCCTCTCCAAAGTGAGGCACAGCACAGCTGGCCAGCCTCCTCCCAGGGTGCGAAGGGAAGAGTGAGTGGAACCACTGGCCAATGCCTTTGATCAATAGGAAAACCAGTTTGGAGCCTACAAACCCGCACCATGGGTCTGGCTCCCTTCACAGACATGAGCTCAGTCAGCCCCAGTCAATCCCCTGGCTTCCTCTGCTTAACTACAGGAGGCCCCCACTGAAACCAATCGGGTAATGACTTCACCTCTGCCCAAGATTCTGTTTGCGCAGACACAAAGTTAATGTTGGCCGACGGAACTCCAGGGTAGGATTAAGCATTCCCCTTGGGAGCACATCTCTGAAAGACACTCAGAGCACTTCTGATTAAATGCACCGTGAAAGCCTTGGGGGAAAACTCGGAGACACCTGAAGTTTCTGTGCGGTGGGAGGCAGTGCCATCTGCCAGCCGCAATGGTCAACCCCGGGGTAAGTGGCTCGGCTCCCTTCTGCCCTCAGGTTCCCTACCCTTCTGTCCACAGCAGGGCCTCACACTTTACTTCCGTTAACATGCAGATCAATTAGGCAACTGCTGGTTTAAAGGGTTTAACGAGGGGAATTCTAATTTCTAGAATCCTCCATGTCACCTAACTTGACAATAGTAAGAATCGAACAAGCTCTCCAATCCCTGCTCCCCAAGCCAGGCTTCCCTAACTTCCTATAAATGCTAACAAGACCCCACGCACTCCAGGGGCCAGACCTCTGCCCTGCCTTGGATGGGAGGTAGGGGAACTTCATACTGAGCAAACACAAGGAACCGTCACCCTGGGGACTCCCTGCTTCACAGCGGAGGGGCACCCAGCACCTGGGCCTGGGACAGGAATCTTCCTATGATATGGCCAACTGGCCATTGTAATAGCCAGCCACTTGGCTTCCTTCAGGGGCAACAAGGCCACATTGAAAACATCTCTCAGTGGGTGGACAGGCCAGGTGAAGCCCTTCCTGGTCCTGGACTCCAGGGCTGGAAGAGCAGCCAACACGTAGTAAGGGAAGCGGAGGGGTTGAGGAGGCCCTCCTGAAGTCCGAGCAGAAGTCAGCCTGGCTTCCCACCCTTGGCACCAAGCCAGCACCCCACATGCCTCTAGACTCTGCCAAGTACTCTGTGCCCGCTCCCGGCCTCGTGGGGCGGCCCCTCCACTTGCAGAGGCTGCTGCCTTCCTGGGGCTCTTCCCAACCTGCAGTGTGGACAGGTCGGGAGGAGGCCACGGTGCCAACCTCCGCCCCGCAGCGAGGCCTCGCTGATCCCAGTCTGTTCCTGTACAGGGCCACACGCCCACCACCCCACAAACACAAGCAGAGCCTCTCAAACTTTAACGCGCCCTGAATCACCCGGGGGTGCCAAAGGCAGCTCGCGAGGCTCCACTCCCGAGCCCCTGCGTCCCTGCGGGCCCGGGTCCTGCACGGGCACCAGCTGCCCCAGGTGGGTCTGATGCAGGTGGCCTGGGGGCCATACTTTAAGAAACACTGTCACGGAGACCTGACTGGGTTCCCAGACTCGAGGGCTCGGAGTCCTGCCGTCCTCCCGGGGGGCCGAGGTTCCACCCACGTCCCGTAGCGCGCCCCCACCCAAACGCCAAAGACCGGGACTGGGGAGTGGGGTCAGGTGTCGCTGCCCGGGCGCCAGAGGCAACTCCCTGGCGGCGGCGGGCGCAGGGCGGGGCGGGGCGGGGGCTGGAGGGGTCCCACTCACAGGGAGCTGATGTCGCCCGGCACGATCCTGGGCACCCAGGAGGAGCCCACGCAGATAATGGACTCCTTGGTACAGCTGCAAGTGGCGGGGCAGCGCGCCAGCCGCCTCACCTGCGCGCTCCGCGGGATCAGGCACGCGGCACTCAGCAGCAGCAGCAGCCCCAGCGCCCCGCCGCCGCCTCTCCGCAGCGCCATGCCGGGTCCCCGGTCCCCCGCCCGGCCGCGACCCCGACCCCCGCCGCTCGGACCCGGCGCCGCTGCAGACGCGGCCGCCGCTCGCTGCTCGGCCGCCGCCGCTGCTGGTGAGGACGCGGGCGCCGCGGGTGTGGGAGGCCGAGCCGCAGCCGAGCAGCATGCTGGCCGCCACCCCCACTCGGCGCCCCCCCACCCGAGCCCGGGCTGCTGGGCGGCCGCCGCCGCTGCGCCCGCCGCACTCGCGCCCGCCTGACATCAGCGCTCGCCCCGCAGCCCGCGCCGGCCAATGAGTCGTGCCCGGGCCGGCCCGCCCCGCGGGGGAGGGGGAAAAGTTGGGGGACCGCGGGGGAGGGGCCAGCCCGGCCGGAGACCACCCGGGGAGTCCAGCTGAGCGGCGGAGAAGCAGAGGCCCACAGTCCCCCCACTCGCTGCAGAGAAAGTGAGGGAGACGCCGGGCTCCTTTCATGGGGCCCCAACATGAGCCCTCCCTCCCCCCCCCCCAAAGAAATAGGGTCCTGGAGAACCGGCTAGATCGCTGGGGAGGGGACTCTGCCCAGGGTGCTTGGAAGAGTCTGGACTTTTGAGCAGCCTTTAGTAATTTTAAAGAGGAGAGACAAGGGAGTGCAGCCTTGGGGCCCAGCGTGGGTGGCTTTGCTAGTCTTCTCCGGGGGACAGTGGGGTTTGGCTCCAGTCTCCCCAGCACCTGGAGTCGCAGAACCCAGCCTCTCGTCCATGCTTGTAGGAATGTAGAAAATCGAAGCTGCCACAGCGCTGAGCGCCCCTGCCACTCTGGGCCCTGCCAGCTGCTACCTAAAAATCCTGCCTTCAAAAGTTTCCCCTCCCTCAGCACAGTGGCTTAGGGGCCTGCCCACCCACCCACCCCAATTAAACTGGGGGGTACTCCTTGTTAGTTGAGATGGAAGATCATCATGAGTCCCACACTTTGCGCTTAATCTTGCCCAGCCCTTTAAGGCAGACCTTATCAATGTACTGGATTTACTGATGAGGAAACCAGCCCAGAAAGCACCAGTAACTGGCCTGTGGTCTGGAAGTGGCTGGACAGATTGAGGACTGCAGCTGGGGTTGAGGACTGGTGACCCAGTCCTGCTCAGCCCCTTTTCTGCCCCTTGAGTTCATCACAATGAGCTTGAATCTTACCACAAGGTAATGTCGAAGTTGGAGAATCAAGGAAAATGACAAAGCAGAACCCAAATAATGGCTACTAGCCCAAACAGCTCGGAACAGTGGTGTGGGAAGCCAAGGGCCCAGCCCAAGGCTGTAGACCTAGGGAAACCATTTCTGATGTTCAGCTCCACCCAGAAAAGGCCCACCCAAGGCAGGAAGTTATGGCCAGCGGATTCCTGGATACTCTATCATTCCCTCAGCGTTGGTTTGTGGCACCATTCACAAGAACTTTCGTGGCTACTGTGGGAGGGGATGGAGAAGCAGGTCCTGTCCTCAGGGAGCTGGGAAGTAGCCCTAAAGGAGTCACTCTGCAAGGCTACATGGAAGGTCACAGACCAGCCCAAAGAGGTTCAGGAATCGAAAGTGAGTTTGTGGCACACAACTTCAGGAGGAAGTTAGACGGTCACTGCAGATCACCCCGTAGCCAACACCTTGTGTGGTCACAAGCCAATCTACCTTTATCATCACGGACTCTCAAATCTACCCTGAGAAGTGGGAAAATTGAGCTCAGAGGTGTTTTTCTCTTGCCCAGGATCGCAAGGACCCATCCAGGGAGGATGGTGCTCCAGAACCGGCTACTGGTTCTAGGGAAGCTAACAGACCCAGGGAGCCAACATCCTGGAGGGGGCTACTGATTTATAGAGTGGCGGAGTGAGACTTCTCAAATGTAGCATTTCCTGAGACCCTGGACAAGAAAATCTGTGTCTATGCCACATCAGAACAGGTCAGGGGTCCTGGAGAGGTGGGTGAACTCTGGTCCCAGAGCCGGGCAGTCCTGGGTTTGCCTCCAAGCCTGCTACTTACCGCTGTGTAATCGTGAGCAAGTTGGGACCTCTCTGAGCCTCTGCTTTCTCATCTGTAAAACAGGAGTGTCCTTACCCCGGAGCCTCCGTCTTAATCAAGGTCAGAGGCTCTTTCTCACACACCAGTTCTCCACCTGGGGTGACATGGGGGACCCTTTGCCATATCTGGAGATATTTGTGGTTGTCACAGTGGGCATCTAATGGCTAGAAGCCAGGGATGGAGTTAAACGACCTGGAGAGCACAAGAAAGCATGTTCCGGCCTCAAATGTGGCCAGTGCCCAGTGTCCTGGGGAGTGCTAGAGGTGCAAGTTCTAGACCTAGGTCCACTATTTGTAAGCAAACCTGCGTGGTCATTTCACTGCTGCCTCCAACTTTTCTCACCTACGACATGGAGCTAAAGAGACCATCTCTCGCTTCCTTAAATAAAAGATGCCCAATCTTGCCATCCTTTCCTCCCCGTGCTTGAACCAGCCCCAGCCCATCCTGAAGCAGAGGGCAGAGAGGAGCCCGGAGCAGCGGAGCTGGCAGAGTTGCTATTTGTTTCGACTCTGTTAGAGACACTAAGTAAGCGAGTGCTTGTAAATTATAAGGCGCAGTTTATAAATTAAGATACAAAAATGGAAATGCAGATTACTTTGGTTTGGTTCCAAGATCTTCAGCAGTTTAAAAGAAAAAAAAAAAAACATTAATAGACAATCAGAGAGACACAGTCTGTTTCCAGGAAATAGCAAGAGTTTTCAAAGATGTAGAAATCCTCTTTCGGATGTCCACTTGCTCTAGCCGAGCCCGGTGACACGAACACATGTTGCTACTGTGGATGTGGGTGAAATGGTGCACGCTGGAGTGGTCCTCTCGGAAGTGTCAGACTGGTTCTACCTTTTATTATTACCTGTACTGGCAGCTCAAAATTGTGGTCATTCGTGCTCCCTAGTTGATTGGTCAATCTCGACTGAGTGTTTCCTGGGTGCTGGGCATCTGCAATAAAGCAATTATGAAGACTGAAATGGTTCTCATCTTCATTGTAGACAGACATGAAATAAAAAGAATGTGCAAGCAAATGTATAATTACAAATGATGATAGAACCCAGGAAGGAAAAGAAGAGATGACACCAAGTTTAGGAGAGGGAACTGAGAGCCCGAAGACCTGAGAAAGAACTTCACTGAGAACTTTGGAAAGAGAAGGAGCCAGGCAAGTGAAGAAGGGCTAAAGGAGAGGCAGAGGCTAAGGAAGGGGCAGTGTAGGCAGGAAGCACAGCATGTGCAAAGGCCCTGGAACCAGGAAGACAGAGTGATTATAAAGATCCAAATGAAGGCCAGTGTGGCCAGAACACAGAAAATGAGGGAGAGAGAGACATGACATGACATCTGAAAGATAGGAGGAGCCTACGTTAATCAGCTTTTCACCTCTGTGACTAAAATACCTGACAGGAACAACCTAAAGCAGGGAAAGCTTATTTTCAGAGGATTAGAGGATTCAGTCCATGGTGGCTCCAAGACCTGGCTCCAAGGCAGAAACATCACGGTGGAAGGGCCTGGCAGAGGAGAGTTGCTCAGCTCATGGCAGTGGGAAGCAGAGAGAAAGAAGTGACCAGGGAGAAGACAAACCCTTCCAGGGTGGCTCCCGGACCTACTTCCTCCAACTAGGTTCCACTTTTCAGCCATCAACAGACTGATCTATTTCATGGATTAATCCACTGTGATGGTCACAGCCCTGGTGATCTAATCATCGCCTAAAAGGCCCACTTCTGAATCTGGCTGATTTAGGTGCCATGCTTCAACACATGAGCTGTTTGGGAACATCTCACTTCCAAACCATAACAGAGCCAAGTCCTACAAGATTTTGCAGATCAAAGCAAGGCACCTGCCTGTCATTCTAAACACCATCAGGACCCATGGGGTCCCTTCCATCAGAGAAGTGGCATGAGATCACTTACGCTCCAAAAGGGTTATTTCTGACGGCCACATAGAGAATGGATCTAGCTAGTCCTGAAGACAGATGGTGGCAGCTGGCACTTGACTGGCAGCAGGAAGGGGTGGTGTGGATTTGAGATACTTCTTTTTCTGTGTGTGGTACTGGGGACTGATCACCGGAGTGCTGTACCTCTGAGCTACATCTCCTATTTTAATTTTTATTTTGAAACAGAGTCTCACTAAGTTGCTGAGGACCTTGCTAAGTTGCTAAGGCTGGCTGTGATCCTCCTGTCTCAGCCTCCTAAGTACTGGGATTATAAGAATGCCCCGCAATGCTCAGATTCAAGATACTTCTTAAAGGGAGGATCAGCAGGATTTGTTGTGAGGTTCAGTTTAGGGGAGAAGTCAAATGAAATGTTCAAGATGCCTCCCAGATCGGGACAAGAGCTGGGAGTGGATGGAGGTGCCATTTCTTAAGAAACCTAGAAGAGGAGAGGGTTTGGTCAGAGAGCCAGATAGAGAATTTGGTATATGCTGAGTTTAAAATGCCCAGGAGGAGATGGGAGTGGTGGACCATGCCTGTAATTCCAGAACTAGGGAGGCTGAGACAGGAGGATGGCAGGTTCAAGGACAGCCTCAGCAATGTGGTGGGACTCTCAGGAACCTAGTGAGACCCTATTCCAAAACAAAAAATAAGTTTTAAAAGGCTGAGGATTTCTACTCGGAAAAACCTCAGCCTACTCAGAGGAACTCATTCTACTCAGAGGCAGAATGCCCCTGGGTTCAATCCCCAGTAAACACACAAACACAGGAGTGGCTAGAGGAAAAGAACTGCCCAAGAGGCATCCACCCACACACAGACTGAGCTGGCAGCTGGATGATCAGCCGGATGGAGAGGAAGAGGTGGGAAAGTGGGCTGAGAAATTGCCACACCTTAGGCAAAGTCATGGTTCTCTTTCAGCCAGCCCTTGGTGTACTGTTGGCCGATTGAACGAATGGATGACATTTCAGAAATACTGACAGGAGAGAGAAAATATCTCTCCCAGGTGCAATCAGCAAAGAAACATAGGAATGTTACAGAAGACTGTGAATCTAAGAATACTGCAGTATGGGAATCTATTTTTAGATCACAAATACTCTTCAAGTCTTCCACCAAGGTATAAATCTTGGGAGAGTCTTAGAGACTTCACCATGCTATTAATCCCCCTCTCCTACTTAGCAACCAAACTCCATGCCCACCCCACCCCACCCCACATACCCCTGGCCTTCTCACCAGGACCGTCTGCTTTGGAAAGCCCTCTCTGACACCCAATACCTCAGTCTCCAATGCTTACTGTACAACCGAAGAAAAACTCTGCATCCAAACCTCAAAGGTACTTGGTTTGAATGACTACACATTGGATTCCATGGGGAGGGGAGTCTTTTCCATTGTTTTTTTTTTCCGTAAGAGTTTGCCAGTCCCTCTCTGACCACATCACCCTGACGTGCCACTCTAGTGGTTTGCTGCTGATCAGATGTGGGTGCCGGTCCTGCTCCCCACAGTTGCCTTCGTCAGGACTCAGTGACATCAGAAGTGGAAGCTCATTAAGAAGCAGCCTCTGACGTGCCTCTAGGATTCAGTCATTTTGTTTTGCAATGTTTTGTTTTTTGACATTGAGGATTGAACCTTAGTTCTACCTCCAAGCTACCACCCCAGCTATTTATTTATTTATTTATTTATTTATTTATTTATTTATTTATTCATTTATTTTTAAAACAGGGACTTCCTAAGTTGCTAAGAGTCTTGCTCAATTGCTGAGGCTGGCCTCCAACCTGCAATCCTCCTGTCTCAGCCTCCCGAGTACTGGGGTTTACAGGCGTGCACCACCACTCCTGGCTTCAATCATGTCATTAAAGGGCTGTCTGTGGGTGTCTTCTTCATTTCCTAAATCAGCCAACAGGCCCTGGGGACCTTGGGCACGGTGCTGGTGAGCTTTATCGCCTCCTCCCGTGGGGTTCTTGTTACCCCATGTCAGCTGTGCCTTCTTGTGACAACAGCTCAGGATTTTGCATTGGAGGGAACCACATCTCCTCAGTGTTCAATGTAACTGGCTCAGTTGAAGAACACCCCCATCTCTGTTGCACCTGTCAGCTAGACTAGAGCATTCCAGAACATTCCATTCTGCCAGCCACAGAGACTGGTTTAGAGATGAACACAGCACCCAACTGGGACAGTTGAAGCTAAAAAAAAAAAAAAAACAAAAAAACAAAAAAACCCCACCTTGCTTGATGAAGCTGCTTCTGGAAATGTTGGGGAGCAGACTCTTCCCTACAGGAATCGTATGGGTGTGAGCCTGAGAACCCGCACATCCAGAGAGGCCCCCACCTCAGAGAAGAGCCTGGGAGCATCATTTCTGCCTCAAATCAAGCTATCCTTCAACTCTTCTGTTCTGGGAGACAGTAAATGCCCCTTTTGGCTTAACTGGTCTGAACCTGGGTTTGGGTTTATTGCAACCAAATGAGTCCTAATTAATCCAATGAGCTGTCACCACCAATGGAGGTGAGACACGGGGACTACGAGATGAAAGTGAGCAATGGGCAAGACCCAAAGCCAGTGTGCACGCTGGGTGTGGTGACGCATGCCTGAAATCCCAGTACTCAAGAGGGTGAGACAGGAGGATCACAGCTCCTAGGCTAGCCTCAACAACTTAGGGAGACCTTGTTTCAAAATAACAAATATAATAGGGCTAAGGGTGTAGCTCAGTGGTAGAACCCCCAGGGTTCAACTCCCTCCCCTGCCTGCACCACACACATGCTCACACTCGTGTGCATGCACACACACACACACACACACACACACACACACACACACACTGAACATGGTCAGTGAAATTTTGACTCCCTCCACCTTTTTTTGTCCTTTCCAATCTTGAACGATGTTGATAGAGCTTTGTCTGCTGTATCAGTTTTCTCAAGGAACCAGTCATGCCTTTGTCAATTTTCTCTATCCCACCTTAGTTTTCTGTTTGGTTTCTGTCTTTGTTAATTTTCTCTGTTCTATCTGGGTTTACCCTATGTTGTTATTCTTACCATCTGTTTTCTTCTACTTAATCTGAAATCTGAACTTTGTTAAAGTAGTTTATCAGCTAGTCACTTTATTGTACAAGTCATTTTACTTTTATGAGTCACTTTGTTTTACACTTTATTGATGTTTGTGAGACAGAATGCCCTTAGCTATGTCCCTAGTTCTAAGAGAAGGTACTCAACCTTTTAGTTGGGTTGTATGCGAAAGAAGTATATCTGCGAGGCCACAGAGAGTGGATCTGTGAGCAACGTCAATCCCCTAAAACAGATGGTTTTCTATATAACAAATTTCCATAGCCTCAAGTCTAAAAGTTGGCATAATAACTTTATGGGAAATCTCTTTATTCTTCTTAGTGAACAGACTTAGCAGAAATTCTACTTTAGGAGGACGAGTTACAAAATAAGTAGAGATTTAACTTAAATTTATAATAATGGATCTGTAAATATCCTCTAAGCTCTGCTCTTATCCATAAACCATAGTTAATCCAATGCTTTTCATTCTGAAAGGCCTTATATCTCCCTCCCAAGATTCTTGCACTTGAAGACTGTGGCCTTTGGTCTCCACTTAATTTTAATCAAGACTAAATCAAATATATTCGGGGCTTATAATTTTTTCTGTTCTGCAGCCTTTGAGTTATTCTGTGATCCCATGCCCTCTGTTCAACCTGCCCCAGCTTATATCAAAATGGGATTTGAAGGAAGTATGTGTAATGCATCTACATTTAGTCCCAAGGACTGCTCATTTGTTGGGTTCCCTCCCCAGGCATATGTCTGTGTCTAACACGGCTCTCAGACTTACACCAAACATCGTGCCAGGTATTTTAGGTGGAATCCTGAAACCAGAAAATGGATCATGGTTTCTATTGCTCCCCACAGGCCTGCCCAGGGTCTCTTCTATACTCCACCTAGGTCTAGGAAGAAAAGCAGGTAGAGCTTCAGAGCCCTCCGCCGCACCTCCCTTTCCTGAGCTCTTCAAGACCTAGTACCAGGAGAGGTTGATGTGGCAGGAAGTGTGGAACATGTTGTCAGAGCCCCTCACTTGAAATCAAGTTAGTCCGGCACAGTGATACACACCTGTAACGCCAGCTCTTGGGAGGCCGAGACAGGAGGGTCACAGGTTCAAGACCAGCCTCAAAAATTTAGCGAGGACCTTAGCAACCTAGCAAGACCCTGTTTTACAACAACAACAAAAATTTAGAAAGGGATGGGGTGTGGCTTGGAGTTAGGATGCCTCTGGGTCCAATCCTCAGTACCATACACACAAAAAAGAAAAAGAAAGTTAACCCAATCTCACCATCTCTCTCCAAAGCCTTGATTTCCTTCTGCAAGTGGGAGAGAACACTGCACACCACCCTGGATTACTGGAAGGAGGAAATCAGTTGAAGGATGTGACAATTATGTAGAAGTAGCACCAGCTAGTTAATTGGGTGGTTAGCGAGTCAGTCTCGACCTGTTCATTGAGAGTCATAACTACTATGGCTATAGATAATTGTTATGGTTAAATAGACATGGAGGCTGGTATAGATTGACATAAATGTAAATGCAGGTATATAGACATGGATGGTATAGATGTTGGTAAGTCTCAAGAAGCTTAAAACATGCCTGAAGAAATAAGGCCCTTTGATGTCAAGAGAGCCTTCCAGCATCTCAGAAGTGTCTAGCTCCTCCCCAGCACTTCCTTTCTGTAGCTCCAAGAGACAGAATCTCTACATTTCTTTTTTCTTTCTTTTTTTTTTTTTTTTTTTGCAGTGCTGGGGATTGAACCCAGGGGCATTCTACCTCCAAGCTACACCCCCAGTCCTATTTTTTATTCTTTATTCTTTATTTTGAAACAGGGTCTTACTAAGTTGCAGAGTGCCTCACTAGGTAGCTGAGGCTGGTCAAGAATCCGGATCCTCCAGTAGTCTCAGCCTCCCAAGTACTGGGATTACAAGCGTGCACCACTAAGCCTGGCTAGAATCTCTACATTTATGTGGAAGCAGGAAAACTTAGTTTAATTGTTCAGCAACGATTTCCCTTATGGGTCTGTGGGCCTGGCAGTGTGCCCGACCTGGAATCCCGAGGTGGGGAAGGGGCTCCAGCTGCCCTCAACCTGCCCTTCATAGGCAGCCCAGGCAGGTGGACATCCTGCACTCAGATGGGGTGCCTGTGAAGGGCAGGTTGAGGGCAGCTGGAGCCCCTTCCCCACCTCGGGCAGCCCAGGCAGGTGGACATCCTGCACTCGGATGGGGTGCCTCAGGGATCTGGGCAGTGTCTCGAGAGCCCAGCCAGAGGACAAGAGGGTGGACACTCCAGTACGCGCCCGGCCTCTGCCCTTATCCAAGAGCAGACCAGACCTACCACTGTGCTAAGTTTTCATCCCTTCCACAAACCCCAGGACTCCTTGTTCTCTGTCTTCACAACAACATTGGAGCTTAGGATTTATGTGGTTCCTGAAGACTGCTCACTTGGCAGGGGGAAGGATGATCTATCATTTAAGGAAGGGCAGGAGGTCATGTCCACTGGTCCAAGTGCTGACACACAGGAGCGGTCACTCCAAGGAGAGGACAGTTATAAACCCCACATTGTCCTCAGCAGACATCTCAGCTCCTGTCAGACAAAGGTTTCCCCTCTGTTGTGTGTAAAGTTCTGAGAGTTTCGATCTCAAGCATTAAACATTGTGGAGATATTTACCTTGGCTGGAAAAATGAGAGAAGTGACACTTAAGGGCACAGTGACCGTGTCTGACACTCACACAGCAGTTTCATGGTTTACAAGGGCCTTTCATCTCTGTTATCTTGACTGCAGCTCATGAGAACCTTGGAACAGAAGAAACAGGGTCTTGGAAGGCCTGGTGCCTGTTCAAGATCAGACAGCAATATGAAAGTATCAAAAACTGAACTCTTTCAACAGTACAGCTGGAGAGGATCAGGGTGAGGGGGAAAGGTATCAATGCCTTCCATGAGGTCCTAGAAGACAGAAGCCCTGCTGTTCCTTCCTTCGTCTTAACCCAAGGCCGGGGTTTTTGTTTTATTTTGTTTTGTTTTGTTTGTTCTGGAGATTGAACCCAGTGGCATTCTACCTTTGAGCTACACCTCCAGACACTCCCCCCTTTTCTTTTAAAAGGGTCTCCCTAAGTTGCTGAAAGTCTTATTGCATTGTTGAGGCTGTCCTGGAACCTGCGTTCCTCCTGTCTCAGTCTCCCAAATACTAGGATTACAAGCATGCACCACTATGCCTGACTTAATCCTAGTTTTTTGAAGGCATCTCTTTGGGTAAGAATTTGTCCCAGAGCAAATTAGATATGACCAAACTTTAAGCCCTCAGAGAGTGGGCCTTGATGACTTTCAGACACACAGAAACTACAAGATGACCCTGTCCAAATGGCCCAGCTGAGTGGGAAAGGGGAAATAGCAGAAAGTGTGTCCTCTACAAATTTGCCTTTGATGCACATGAGGCCTGGCTTGAGGCAAGAATCCCCAGACACCAACAGAGAACTGTTACTCGGGGTGTAGTGACACATGCCTATAATCCCGGTGCTTGAGAGGCAGAGACAGGAGGATTGCAGGTTGGAGGACAGCCTCAGCAAGTAATGAAACCTAGCAAGATCTTGTTTCAAAACAAAAAAATAAAAAGGGTTGGGGGTGTAGCTCGGAGGTAGAATGCCCCTGGGTTCAATCTCTAGTATTGCAAAAACAAGCAAACAAACTAACAAAAACAAAAGAGAGAGTTGCTGAAGGTTGGCAAGAGCAGCCAGGAAAGGCAGAGTCACCCTTGGAGAGCAGAGATTATTCCGGAAGCCTCTAGACCAGAAACGGGCCAGCTGGAAAAGCTGCCCCTCAGCGCTCTCCACAGCCCTCCCCCTTCTGCTAGCACTTCAGCAGTCCCCTGAGGGATGCCATCCAAGACAGCACTATTTATTTTTATTTTTTATCCTCCAAGAGGAGTAACAGGATTCATCAGTAATGTCTTGGTTTTAGACTCATTTGGGAAATCAGAATGTTTCCATAAGAACAGCATTCTCTCTGATCGATTTTACTATAATATTTTGGACAATGTAGTTACAGCTGGATTCCTCAGGAAAAAACCAAGACTCTTAGCGTCCTTTCTGGGATATGGATGGACCACTGGGAGAGGCATCCGATGCCCATCGTAAGGACAAATGGACGCTGTCAGATCAGGTCGATACTCTACTTCTTTGCCTGCCACAAACGTGCACTGCTCCTGGAAATGGAGGTCAGCCTGCCCTCCGGCTCTTTATGGGAATTCTTGGAACTCTGTTCTGCAGCGTGGTGTTCTCTTTGGGAAGTAGAGGCTGAAGCTGCAGTTGAACACAAAAGACATAGTAGGGAGTCGCACCCATAGAAGACAGGAGAGAAGCAGCCTGGGCGGGAACCGGAACTGCCAAAGTCTCAGCCTACAGACATGGAGCTTGCTTGAGAGGACTTGAGGGGTCAGGGGGACATGGCCAGGTATTCTACCACTGCCGTGCAGGCTGGGAAGAACCCTTAGCAGCTAACAGCTGGCGGCTCTTGCCAAAGCACACTGCCAGCCCCTGGCCAGCCAGTCCTCTCACAAGGAGACAACTGAGCTGCAATTCTCCAGGTCTACCAAAGGGTAGAAAGACATTTGAGCATTCACTGGACATGAACTGAGAGGAGCTCAGTAAAAGCTGTGAGAGATCTCCTGGCCTTTCCTGAGCCACGAGAATATCAGCAGTGGTAGTTCCTAGAAATCCACTGCTACTGGGAAAGTTGATACTGCTTCCTCTTTCTGAATTCCATTATTTCATTGTTCACTGGTACATAGCTATTGAGCACCTTGAGTTTGGCAGACCCTGGAGAAGAAACTGACGCTGCAAAGGTTCCTGAGGCCTAAGCCCTGCCCACAGAGAGCTGTACTTTGGCAGCAGATAAATAGAAATCACCGAAGAATTGCAAGATAATGTGGGACGATTGCTATTGAAATTCAGAAAGGCTTTGGGCTTGATCAGATGACCAAAATTGAGGGGACCTGGGAAAATTTTCAGAAAATCTTCAGGTCTTTCCAAGAGACTATTAAGAATGTTTGTTGTTGTTGTTGTTGTTGTTGTTGTTGTTGTTATTGTTTCCCTTATGCATTCATTGCTCCACAGGAGTTGATAACACAGAGGGCCAAAAAGACAAAAAAGAGGGCTGGATGTGTGGCTCAGTAGTGAAGTGCTTGCCTAGCATGTGCAAGACCGTGGGTTCCATCCCAGCACCATAAAAATAAAGATAGAAACAGGAAAATTAAAGGAATCATTTCTTCTAATTTACAAGGCCAAGACTGGTTTCCCAGGGCTGCTATCACTGGAACTGGACCATGAAGGATGGACAGGAGCTAAACTAATAGATATGAGGAAGGGGACATTCTACATGGAGAAACTGGAATGATTAAAGTCACTGATCAATAGCAACAGCAAGAACAATAGCTAACACTTTTCCAGTGTCTCTTATGTGCCCAGCACTTCATGTAATTTGACTTTTAGACTTGAAATCACTCTTCTTAGGAGATGTTGTTATCCCTGATGTACAGGTGAGGAGTCTGAGAGGTTAAATGGCTTGTCTAAGGCTGCATGGGCGGTGGCAGATGGAGTTTACCATGTCAGATCATCTGACTTGAAAGCCCATTCCCAGCCCTGCACAGTCTCCTGATGACACCTGTTTCTGTCAGCATTCTTACTTCTATAAATCCAAAACATCTGACCACCACAACTTAGATGAAGGAAGATTTATTTGCTCACAGTTCTGGAGATTTCAGGGTTTGAGTCGGTGTTGGGCTAGGTTATATTTGCAGAGGTGCAAGGATCAGAGAGAGAAAGCACAAGGGCTCTGCTCTCATGGAGGCCAGAAACAAGAGAGAACAAACAAGGGGATTTAAGGGATTTTAGCACAGTCACCCCCCAGGGACTCACCTCCTCTAGCCATACCCCATCTGGCTAGGTTACCACCCAGTACATCCATTACAATGGATTTATCCAGTGATGACATCACAACAATCAGAGTTGATTATCCTATCAACTCTGACCATCAGTGCATGCAGTCTTTCAGGGAACATTCTATATCTAAATCATAACAACACCATTGGCCAGGAGAGCACACAGCAGAATGAGAAGGCAGAGGGATTCTGAGAAAAAAAGCGCAGGGAACCACTGGGTTTGTTGTCTGAGGACCACTTGGGTGGACATGATCAGTCAACAGTTGGAAATTTGAATCTGAAATGCAGACAGGAGGCTGGGTGAGGAGAATGGCTTTAGGAGGAAATCACTGATGTGTTGGGAGATGGGGACCTACTTTTTTCATTTGTGATGGATTTATTTATAGAAGTACTCCAAAAGTTGGTTTGTAGAAGAACACAATATATTTTTCCAGGGATATGAATGGGATGGAGAAATAAATAGGAAGAGGGAAGAAAGGACAGAGACAGAGAGGGAAGAGGAAGGCCCTGAAGGTCCTAAAGACTTGAGCTCCACACTCTCAGTCTCTGGATGAGAGAGAGAGAGAGAGAGAGAGAGAGAGAGAGAGAGAGAGAGAGAATATGAATGAGTCAACAAAGCAGGCTTCATGTCAAGGCCTACACTCAGTGAAACAGTGATGGTATACTTGGAACAGAGGTCCAGGCAGAAAGGCCCTACAGACCCACCCCAGATTAATTTGCAGGAATTACAGGCAGGGCTCCAGCCCTTCACAGGCCAGAGATTTGAGACAGAGCTTAGGAAGCTGTGGAGGAGACCAAGCCTGGGGAAGGAGAAAGTCAAGGGCAGAATAGAGAGTTTGGAGATGGCATCAAGGAGCCCGACTCTGCTCTGAAGCAACTGTTGGGCCTTGGACAAATCAGCAGAGACCTCTGGGTCTCCTGTCCCCACGTGGGAGCCCCAGACCCCAAGACCACAGAGTTTTTCCTTTGTGTTGCTTGTGGGCTGTGCAGATGGGCAGGCAGACAGGAGTAGAGAGAAGAGCTGCATCATCCTGGATGCAGAGAGGGGAATTTGGAGGAGGCAGCTCCTGGGTTGTGGAGAGCCAGCCTCGGAAGGCTGAGGAGCTAGAGTTGAACCCCTCAGGGCTCGGGGTTCAGGAAGGGCAGGCACCTGTTGGGAAAGGAAGTGGGAGGACAAGATGGAGTCTCCTGCTTAGGAGATGAGTCAGCCACGACTCCTTTTCCCTGAGGTCCTGAGCACAGGTGCATGTGTTCACTATGGTACAAGTGTCTCTGTACCAAAGTTGAAGGGCCACACTTGACACTTCTCGAGGGCGGTACAGTCTGTCCTGGCTGCTGACCCGATTCCCAGAACCAGGTGACAGGAGTCTCGCTGCCACACTCATGGCTCCAGGGATAATTAGGTTCTGATCAAGCAGTTCTGGGAAATGACACTCCCCGCTCCTGAATGAAGGACTCCCAGAGGCTGGAGGGAGGGATGCAGCCCCAGGGGCCAGTCTCTGTTCTGTCACACTGCCCGTGACCGTGCCAGCTGGCTCTCCTCCGTCCCCAGGCTGCACCATCTCCAGCAGAAGTGTACACTGAGCAACTTCAGACCAGACTTCATTAGCTGAGAATGGACTGAGGGGCCTGCAAAACCCCTACCTGCTCCATCAACCCCTCGCCTACGTGGGGGCCACAGGGACAGAGACCCTGAGGATCCTGCTAGTGTCACTTCCACCCTTGGGGGAACAATAGCACTGCTCATCTTTCCTCAGCAACACCTCCGCCCTGGCTTTCTCCAGATCATTCAAATTCTTGTGTTAGCAAGGCCCTTGCTGCTCACCCCCCCTAAACCCATACCTCCATCTCCTTTGTCTCTTCCTCCTAAGTGGTTCCCGCTGTTTGACATAGCACGCATTTGTTGTTCTTTCCTTTAATGTCTGTTTTCCTTATTAGAGTGTGACTTCTCTGAGCCAGGCGCAGTGGTGCACACCTGTAATCCCAGTACTTGGGAAACTGAGGCAGAAGGATCTCAGGTTCAAGACCAACCTCAGCAACTTAATGAGACCCTCAGGAACATAGCAAGACCCTGTTTCCAAATAAAAAAGAGAGAGAGAGAAAAAGGGCTGGGGATGTAACTCAGTGGTAGAGTGTGCCCTGGGGTTCAAGCCCCAGTGCCCCCTCACACACATACGTGGCCTTCCTGAAGCAGAAACCTTATTTTCTTATTCTCTGCTCAGTCCCAAAGGCCCTGAATAGTCCCTGTTGGACTATTCCAACAGGGGTAGCTGTGTGGGTGCCATTAGCACCATATGTTCCTGAAGGAGCCCAGGGCAGAGCCTGTGATATTTGGTTCTCTGTGATGGCCACAGCTCAGCTCAGTCCCTGGTATATCGCAGCCTCTCTGATGTTTGTGGAATGGATAAATGAAAGAATGAAGGAAACCCATGTTCACACCAGCGTGCCCTAGTGTGACCGAGGAAGTGTCCTGGAAGACATTGGGATTTGGAGCATCTAGAATAAGCGCTAATGCAGAGGAAAGGCCAACAGGGAAGCCAGTGAGAACCCAAGGCTCTATAGCCCCCCTGGGGTCATTCAGATACCTGGACTGAGACAAGGATGCTCCTGTCATAGTGTGAAGGTCAGGTTCTTTAAGTTGGCTCCTGACATAGGGAATAAAGGTTCAGCCCAAACAGACAGACTCTGTCACTAAATACCCCTGTGAGCTTCATCACTGGGCTCTTCATCACTGTGAACTTCTCTGGGCTCCATAAATGGTTATATGAATGAAGAAGAAGGAAAGAAGGAAGGAAGGAAGGAAGGAAGGAAGGAAGGAAGGAAGGCAGGCAAACACCAGGCCATAGGGACTTCCAATGGAAAATGGAGGTAGGGGGAATTAGACCATCTGTGAAATTAGATTGCCTCGAAGATGTTCTTCTGGTGCTAACCAGCTACATTTCCATTTTGCAAAGTGCAGAGGACATTTTTTTTAAAACAATAACATATAGTTCAAGGTGGTATGGCTTAGCTTGGAAATAGATGCACACATCTGCTTCTCCCTCCTGGCTTCATTCTGCCGTCATGTGTGTGTCACTGGGAACCCAGGGTCCTTCTACCGCTGAGCTACATCCCCAGCCCTATTTTATTTTTTAATATGAAACAGGGTCTCAGTTGTCAAGGGCTTCGCTAAATTGTTGAGGCTAGCCTTGAACCAGCAATTGTCCTATCTCAGCCTCCCAAGTACTGGGATTACAAGTGTGTGCCACCACCATACCTAGCCATTCTGGCATCTTTTTGAGCACAGACTTATCTGTGTTGGGATGAAAGACAAGACCCCTTCTGGGTGCAAAGATTAGAATCTGATGGGTCTTATATTAATCATTTCTGATAATCCAACAAAAACCGGTCTATCCCCTGGCCAGGAAAGAACACCCTGAAAGTCACAGCCACCCCGACTCCTGAGGATACTCTAGAGCTATTTCCTTTGAGTGGTAAACTTGAAATCGTTCAATGTGGTAACAAGTTCATCTCATCTTCCAAGTGTGCCTGAATTATTAACACCTGTAAATAATTAGATTAATTATCTACTCTAAGCTTTCAATTGTATGCAATGTTCCCTGTAAGACATGAACTTTCTTTTGATTCTTTGCAGCTCCAGTCCTCTGGGTTTGTGCTATAGCGCCCCTCCACAGCCAGGGGTGGGACTGCAGGGAGCCATTCTTACCCGGTAGGTGTTGAAAGGCTGTGCCCACCAGAGCAGTGTTTCCTTTGGTCAATTCTGTTTGCTGATAGTGGGGTTGGGAGGAGGGGCTCAGGTAAGAGCCTGTTTTACCCTGTTTATATAAACCATTCCTTCTGCCTAGGGCTCTCTGCCCTTCCATATCCTGCTTGCCTTTCAATTAATTAAGCTCTAATGAATCTCCGGATCTCGGTCTAAGCATCCCTTCTTCAGGAAAACTTTCTGAGGCCCTAAGTAGGTCAAGATTCCCTATCTTATGTGCTTATAGTATCTGTAATTTATCCCTGGAAAAGTAACGTCAGATAGAAATAAGATGCAAACTCTACGTGTCATTTCAAACCTTCTATTAATCACATTTTTAAAGTAAGCAACAAAGGGACAACTTCAATGATTTATCTTATTTAACCCAAATGTATTGGTTTTTGGTTTTCTAGGCTGCCATAACAAAGTTCCACAAACTAAAGTGGCATAAACCGCAGCAGCGTGCCGTCCCGAGGTGCTGGAGGCTGGGAGCCCAAGAGCGAGGTGTCAGCAGGTCGGTTCCTCCTGAGGGTGCGGAGGCAGCACCTGCTCCAGGGTCCCCCCCCCCCAGCCTCCTGAGGCTCGCTGACCGCTGTGACATTCTGTGCCTTGGAAATGGTACGCCCCTGTGTCTTCACAGAGTCTTTTCTCTGAAGGTGTCATTTTGTCTTCACTCAGTGTTCTTTAATGGGTACACCAGTCCCACTGGGTTGGGAACCACCCTACTCTGGGATGATCTCATCTGAATCAATAGTCTACGGTGACTCTGTTTCCAAACACAGTCATGTTCCGAGATAGTGGGGCTCAGAACTTCAACATGTGGATTTTTAAGGGGACACAATTCAACAAGATATCCAAGGTATTTTCATTTCATCTTAGAATCAATATAAAAATGAGATATTTTATTTTCTTCATACTGTCTTTGAGATACAGTGAGGAATTTTATACCCATACTATACTAGATAGTGGTGTATTTTATACTTAAAATTGTTAGTACTTACCGCAGCAAAATTTCATCAGGGATATTTTCTCTGTACTTGCAGTTTATAAAATTTCCAGATGGAAAAAAAAATCACATAACCTAAATTTTCAAAGCACACTTAGAAGTTTTCCACTACCTAATTGAGTACATTCGGAAGAATCATTTTCCTTCCATATTCAGAGTGTGCTCACACGGGTCTTCAGTTCTGAAGGGCTATATAATAAGGGGTAAGGAGTTATGTCAGTTTCCCTGGCTATGAAGTGATTGACAAAGCCCAAATCTCACAGGGGTTCTTAGGTGAAGATGCCATGCAGACTTCCATTTTCTCCTAACCCACTCCTGCCCCCATAAAGTGCATTCGTGTATCTGTGCTTTATACATAAAGCAAACGGTTTTTGTCACTCCCAAACCAGTTTGCTTATTAAGATCTGCATCATTTCATATTATCTTTCTACATCAGCCACAGAAGCAAAGCTGCAGACGCATCTGTTTCCAACATAAACCCTCGGGCCGAGAACCTGCTACTCGGGTCTCTTTCCCCTTTTCCAAATCACCTTTAGTGTTGAGGAAACACGAGGGCAGATTAGGAGACTGCAGAGCCCTATCCTGCCGCGTGTTGAACCTGACACACACCACACCGCTTTACAGAGCCATAGAACCTGGCCTTCCTGGCCTGGGAGCTAATGTCCTTGGCACCCGTGTTGTCCCCGGCTTTGTCTGTCTGCCTGGATTTTCATAGCCAATCCCAGGACTCAGGGCCCCTCACTGCCACATTGGAACCGAGGGGCTTAAGCAGATATCTCTGGCTGCTCTGTCCAGTGCAGCCCACAGATCTATAGAAAGGGGACAGCAATTCTCTTCTAGCTTGTTGGTGTTGTTGACAATGGTCATTGCTCAAGCATGTAAAATTTAAAATTTAGATATCAACAATGATATTGAATTATAAAAATATGCTTCCTCAAACCTCATATTGGAAAAAAAGAAAAGGAAACCACTATTGTGAGGGATTCATCATTGTCCCGATATTTATTGAGCACCTAGTAGGTGCCAGGCGGAGTCCTAGGCCCCGGGACGCAGTAGTGGATGAGGCCATCAGTGTTCTTGGTGCTTCCCTTCCAGAGTGGAAGCAGGACAGGGACGCACATGTTAGGAATGTGGGGAACAGGGAGCCCCACTTTTGAGGAGAGGGGGTGCTACCTAAAGAGGCAGGGCCAGTCCAGGGGAGGTCACTCCAAACAAAGGAACAGAGGCCTTGGGGTAGGAAAGAGACAGAAAGGAGGCTGAGGTGGACAGCTCCAAGAGATCTCAGTGGAAATTTGCAGACTGGATGCAAAGAAATCGGCAGAGGCCC
>PVLC010001028.1:22450-88005 GCA_004027655.1 Graphiurus murinus
GGGGGGGGGGGGGGGCTGAACTAAGCATGGTACCTGGAGGTTTGTGGGCTGGAATCTGTAGTTTAAAGAATTGCAAACAACATTCGGCCACCTCTTTTTATATGTTTATTTATTTTGTGGTATTGGGGATTGACCCCAAGGGTGCTCTACCTCCAAGCTACACCCCCAGCCCTATTTTATTTTTTATTTTGAAACGGGATCTCACTAGGTTGCTGAGAGTCTTGCTGAGTTTCTGAGGCTAGTCTTGAATCTGTGAACCCTTTGTCTCAGCCTCCCAAGTAGTAGAATATTACAGGCATGCACTACCACGCCCGGCTCAGCTGCATCATTTTTTTGTTTTGTTTTGTTTTGTTTTTTGTTTGTTTGTTTGTTTGTGGTACTGGGGACTGAACTCAGGGGCATTCTACTCCGAGCTATACCCCCAGTCCTATTTTATTCTTTATTTTGAAACAGGGTCTAAGTTGTGGAGTGCCTCACTAAGTAGCTGAGGCTGGCCGAGAACCCGGATCCTCTGGTCTCAGCCTCCTAAGTACCGGGATTACAAGCGTGCGCCACCACGCCTGGCTCAGCCAAATCATTTTACATTTGCCCACCTTGAAGGTACCATGTAGATGAGTAGATACTACACAAACATTAACCATTTGGCAATAGCAGGAGGGAAGACCCACAGACAGAAAACATGAGGGCAGAAGAGACGTAGCATTTAAATATTTACTGAGCACTCGCTGTGGACAGACCCTGAGCCACTCGCTTGATGCCATCTCATTTAAATCGCAGCTTAGCTATCATCTCCCTCTGAGCAAATGCAGCAGCTGAGGTCTGGCTAGTAAGTAACAGACTCAGGATTTGGAAGCAGACCTATGCGGTTTGTAACCACAGTCCAGCTGACCGGCTGTGTACCCTTCCATGTGAAGATGGCCTCCAAGGTCTCGCTCAAGTCTGGGGTCTGTTCCAAGTTATCAGAGTGGGCTGAATCTCGGCCCTCTGGAGAGGTCAGTGAACACTGCTAAGAGAAGGAACCATGTTTGCCCGGCCAGTGACTCTCGCTGACAAGCATAGTACCTGGCTCATGGAAAGTCCTCAGTGACGTCTGATCCATGAAGGAATGAAGGAATGAGTGAATGAACAAGCCCAAGCCATTCATGCCTGTGAACAAGGAACTGTCCTGCCTCTTGGCACGCAGCACTTTGCTCAGAAACAGGATGAGCAGGTAACTCGCATGGCAGTGGGTGCACAGTGTCCTGCACCCATTTTCATTCACTTATTTATACGTGAATGGGATCGATATTTAACAAATGCATACCGTGTGTAAATTATTGAAGTATTCTCCAATATCCACATGACAGCAAGCCAAGCTGGGAAAAAAAAATAATAACATAGCACTTAAAATATTTGATTCAAGAGTTTCGGCTCAAATGCTTACCACCTGGGTGAACTTGACCTGCCAACATTCAACTGCTTCAGCTGCAAAATATGGCTAATCAGACCTCTTTCATTAGGTTGTGAGAACAAAATTAAAATAATTTGCAAAATTCACTCTCTTAGCCAGGCGTGGTGCACACCTGTAATCCCAGTACTAAGGAGGTTGAGACGGGAAGATTACAGGTTTGAGGCCAGTCTCAGCAACGTAACGAGGCCCTCAGCAACTTAGCCAGACCCTGTTTCAAAATAAGAAATAAAAAGGAATGAGGGTGTGGCTTGTAGATAAAATACCCCTGGGTTCAATCCCAAAATATATATAAAATCACTCTTTAAATATGAGTTCTATGCAGTTAAATTAATTATTATATTGTTATTGCCTCTGCTGTTGTTATTAGTCTGTTATCCTTTGGTGTAATAAGATACGTTTTTCTTTCCTATTTTTATTTCCTTTTCCCTAGAATGGAGAAAGGGGAAAGGAGAAAGGAAAGGAAAGTTGGAGCCATGAGACCGTGCCATTAATTAGATTGTAGAAACTTTGCAAAAGCATGAGCTATTATTTTAGGAAACTCCTTTTCCACTCAATTTATCTGAATCAAGCCTGCTTCATTTAATGAAGACACCCAAGTAATAGCCCAAGACATTTTATAGCTATAATAAATACAACCAAAGCAATGCTAACCAACTACCAAAGTCAACCAATCATGCCTAAAAGTCGACAAAGGCATTTGTCAGAAAGTAATGTGATTACTTGTTGGCTACAGGTACTGAATCAATCAAGCACTGCTTTTGTGTGTGTGTGTGTGTGTGTGTGTGTGTGTGTATGTGCGTGTGTGTGCGCGCACATGTGTGCGCATTGCTGAGGATTGAACCCAAGGGGCATTCTACTTCTGAGCTACACCCCCAGCCCTATTTTATTTTTTACTTGGAAGCAAGGCCTCACTAAATTGCTGAAAGGCTTGCTAAATTGCTGCGGCTGGCTTCAAACACGATCCTCCTGTCTCAGCCTTCCAAGTGTTGGGATTACAGGCATGTGCCATCACACTGGGTTCAAGCACTATTTTATAGTGCTTTTACACAGAGTCATCGAAACATCGTTTAGTTCCAATAGCATAGCTTGAACTCCTTCAGACTGCACGAAATTGATGCATTCTTTTCTTGGCCTTTTGCCTTTATCTAGAACTCTCATGGTGAAGAGGTCGATTGAGGAACGGGTGAAAAAGAAAATGAGTCCATTTGCCGCGTGTCCGCTGGAGAGATCATAAAGCTGAATGTTTTCTCCTAATACTTGAAGTAGGAGATGCACCGGTGTTTTTGTGGCTACTGTAAGAAATCAGCACCCACTGAGTGGCTCAAACCCACTTTCAGGTCTTATCTCACTATCAGAAGGCCAAGGCCATGGTCTGTCTTGCTGGGCTGACGTTGAGGTATCAGCAGGCCTGCTTTCCTTCTTGGAGGCCCCGCGGAGGATCCATTTCCTTGCCATTTCCAGCCTTGAGAAGCCCCCGTGTTCCTTGGCTTGCCGCCCTTTTGTCTATCTTCAAAGCACATCACTTCACCTCTGTTCTGTCGTCACTTCTCCTTTCTGATCTAGGACCCTCTGATCCAGAATCACCTTCCAGCTCAAAATCCTAATTTTAATCACATCTAGAAAACCCCTTTTGCCAAATGAGGCAACATATTCACAGGTTCCTGGGATTCGGATGTGGACATACTTGGAGAGTCATCACCTTGTTTAGCACAGAAAAGAAAATCAAGAGAGAAGAATGGCACCAAGATTTCTGGGAGAGAAGTGTACCCCACACACATACACACATATACACACACATACACACACCACCCAGAGCAGCTTTCCTGGACATGCATTCTCAGGAGAGGGTCCAGGTCCTGATGGCTTTGTCTGTGGTCCCCCTTGTCTTTTTCTACTCTGTTCCCTGAGGCTATCTCTCGCGCCACTTTGTCAAGAGCTGGTGGCAGGACTCAGCCAGTGAAAGAGACTAGTGAGCCATAGAGGGTGAGGAGGGGAGAGCAGGGCATTTCTCCCTCCCCTCTCCACCTTAGCGGTGCCCCCTGGCCCCGGCATC
Source organism: Graphiurus murinus (assembly GCA_004027655.1). Classification (NCBI taxonomy): domain Eukaryota; kingdom Metazoa; phylum Chordata; class Mammalia; order Rodentia; family Gliridae; genus Graphiurus; species Graphiurus murinus. The sequence goes on from PVLC010001028.1 coordinate 25,954, forward strand.
ACACCACACAAGCACACCATGGCCCCAGCTTCCTGCTGGTGGCCCCAGGCTTGGATAACACCACCTCCTCTATGGGGGTGGTCAGGCTTCCTGCTGCTGCTAATTTCTGGGTGACCTTGCTGTCACCTGTTGCCATCCCAGCCTCTCTATTGCTGCTATGACAAATGCCTGCATTGAATTCCCTCGATTCGAATACCCAAAGCAGTTCCTATATTCCCAGTTGAGCCCTAATTGATTAAGTTGGTGGGAAACTATTTTAAGTAAGCTTTAAAGGAAAATAGACACTTATTTCAATAATACTGTCACTACTCAAATTTAGTTTTGAAATCCTTTGCCTTTCGGAAATTGTTGTAACACCAAATTTTCAAACCAAAAAAGCAAATCAGTGTGTTAACTTTCTAGACTTGCTGTCACAAATGACCACAAATATGGTAGCTTAAAATAGCAGTTCTGGAGACCAGAAATATAGAGATGTTGATGGGCTGTGCTCCCTCTGACCCCTATGAGGAGGACCCCTTCACTGCCTCTTCCCAAGTCTGGGGGCTCCAGACACTCCTCTGCTGTGGCCGAATCCTCTGAACTCTACCTCTGTTTTCACAGACCTCTCCTTTGCTGTCCCAAATTTCCCTCTGCCTCTCTCCGATAAGGACACTTTTCAGTGGGTTAAGATCCATTAGGATCATCATCTCAATTAATTTCATCTGGGTTCATCATCACTTAATTACATCTGCAAAGACCATATCCCAAATAAGGGACCATTTACAGACTCCACAGATACATCTTCTGGAGGGAAATACCACTCAATCCACTAAAATAGGTTTCATTGATTTAGAGACAGGAAAGAAAATGTCTCTCTCTCTCTCTCTCTCTCTCTCTCTCTCTCTCTCTCTCTCTCTCTCTCTCACACACACACACACACACACACACACACACACACATACACTCCATTACCTCATTTTGTTTAACCAACTTACCTCTCCACATTTTTGTTGCCTCTAAAGGTTAAACCAACTCTTGAAAGACAAGCAACGTGTCCCACAGCAAATAAAAGAAAACTTTATTGTAGTGATGTAAATAGAGAGGACAAAAATGATTTGCCTACATTGATAGAGCCAGATGTGGTGGCACATACCTGTAGTCTTAGGACTTGGGAGGCTGTGACAGGAGGATCACAGGTTCAAGACCAGCCTCAGCAACTGAGTGAGACCCTCAGCAACCTAGCTAGACCCTGTTTAAAAACAAAAAGGGCTGGGGGTGTGGCTCAGAGTTAGAATGCCCCTGGGTTCAATCCTTGGAACAAGGATAGGATAGGATAGGATAGGATAGGATAGGATAGGATAGGGTAGGGTAGGGTAGGGTAGGGTAGGAAAGGAAAGGAAAGGAAAGGTTGGCCAATGGAAAAAGCAGATAGTGAACTTTGTGAGCTCCCTCTCCCACTATGGCTGACACCCCACCAGCATCAGCAGGGAAGGGGTGATACTTGTAAGATATCAACTTCTTTACTTGTAAGATATCAACAGTCCCACTTACACTCCGGTGCCCCACCTCTGTGATTGCTTTTCTTGTTTTTAATCCCAATATATGTTTTCTAGTTTATTCTTGGTACACGTTAGCCTGCCAAGTTAAATGTAGTAAAGACATCACTAGGAACTGTGATGTTTCTCAAGGTAAAGGAGGTTGCTCCTAAAGGCCTAATTTTTCACAGAATCATCTGAAGACTTAATTTATATCATTGCTCGTGCCCTGGCTCAAGTCGAAAGAGCCAACAGTGACGTCAATGGAGACTTCAGATGGCCTTACTGAGATTACACTCCAGTTACGGGTTTGGAGCAAATAGAATCTTCTACTGAAATATAGCTGCACCACTGACTAATGCTTACCAAGAATAAACTGGAGAGAGCATTAGATGTAGAAATAGAACAAGTAATTGCCCCGAGTAAAAAAAAAAAAAAAAAGAAAAGAAAAAGAAAAAAAAATGATGTGCTTCGTAGATGAGTCAAATTCCCTATCATTTTTCATGTAGGGGAGAAACAAGATCCTACATAGAATGTTTGCAGAGTCTTTTCAAAATGGAGGCAGGCAGAAGCTGGGCATTAAGAGTGCACCCTAGTGGTGGGGTGAATGGTGCCGCTCTCTTTCCTTGGCTCCTGGTGAATGCATTTCTCATAGAGATACCAGAAAGAGGTTTTTTATGCAGCATTAATTAAAACAAAAAGAACACAGAGCCCCCCAAATCTTCTCATTTCTCCTCTGAAATTGTGAGTAGCCAAATATATATGCCTGACCATGCAAATATAGCATATGGATTATTCTAGCAAAACACTCATCTGACACATATTTTATGAAACTCATAATAGACTTTTCGTAGAGGAATTAAATCTCCCAGTCACCGCGCGAAGGCCATAGATCCGTCTCCAATATTTACAACACCCCTGCCCTTTTATAGATAAGGAAATTAGGATTCAAAAAAGCAAAGAATTTACCCAAGGCCACAAATGGAATTGACTCAATTCCAAAGTGCCACTGACTGCAGGAATCGCCATTGATCTAGGAACTGCTTCTTAGGGACCAACAAAAAATACACTTCATTAAACGTACCGCTCTGTGGTAAGATGGATTTTGCTCTCAAAAACATTAAAATTTGAAGGGAAGGGGAAAAAGAGAAAAGGAGCATCTGAAATCTGCAGAATATGGCAGTGCTTCAGCGTGAGGACGCAAGTTCGAGGCCTGTCTGGGTCTCAGGGCCGGGCGCGTCCCGAGGCGGTCAATCATTCCCGACTCTTTGCATTAGCTGCCACTAGAACCGGGACCAGCGCTGCCACTGCACCACAAAGCCACATTTTTAGTTCTCCACTCCCCTTGTTAGCTTTTCTTTCATCTTTATTGATCCAGACTGGTTTTAACCTGCTGTCAGGTATTATCAATTCAACAACATCTTCCTCATCCGTTTCCTTATTCTGCAAATATTGTGAGCCAGGCCCTGTGTTGGGCCCTGGAGGGAGAGTGGAGAGCAAAACTCCCTGACAAATTCGAGGAGTTTGCACTTGAGTTGGAGGAAGAGGGAAGAAAGGAGGCAGGGGTGTTATCAAATAATCACCCAGAAGAGTGGGAGGTGGACCTGGGGCGCATGCTACCGGGGATGTGCTCGGGGCTCCAAAAGCCTCAGGAGGGCTTGATCTGCTTGGAGGGATCGTGGGCTGCATCCCTGAACTGAGGCCTGGAAAGCAAAGGGGAATCACCTTCGCTAGGAGAGAAGGTGCGTGCTCAGCAAAGGGAAGGGTATGTGCAAAGGTCCTGTGGTTGGCAGGAATAGTAAGGGTACAAGAAAGTGCAAGCAGGCCAGTGTCCTCAGAGCTCGAGGTGGCAGGGGCTTCATGGAGGTTTTCCAAGGTCACCAGGCCATTATCCAGAGCAGCAGGTGAGAACACAGACTCCAGGGCCACTCACTCTGGGTTCAAGTCTCAGCTCTGTCACTTGTTAGCTATGTTACTTAGTTTCTTTGTTTGCTTGTGTGAAATATGAGGCTACTGGTGGGAAGATTAAATTAGTACTGGTACATGTCAAAAATTAGCTTTTTCTTGGACAGTGCTTGGCACACAGTGCCATGTACACATTTGCTATTATCCTCAGAGCAATGGGGAGATTTGTGCAGCTTAATAGCAAGGAAGGGATAGCACCCTGTTTCAGTTTCAAAAAGACCACTGTAGCCTCTGTGTAGAAATGGATCACAGGGAGGCAAGAAGCTGCCACAGACCAGGTGAGGGTGAGACTTGGACAGGGCTGGGAGAGTGGAGCTGGAGAAAAGTGGTCAGAAAGAAGGGGTAGCTAGGAAATGAGACCAACCGTGGAGACAGAGGAAGGCTTGTCCTGCTCAGGGTCACCGCCCCAACCCCTCTATGGCTCAGGAAACTGCCCACGAAGGGAAGACTCAAGACAAATGCAAGAGGGCCACTCACGAAGAACTGCAAGGCAGCCAGGAAATAAAGCACACAGCAGGAATCTAAAAGGAGCCCAACACACCAAACACCTGCAAGACGACCGAGGGTGCCACCTTCCCATTAGTCTGTTCTTGGTGGAATCGCAGCTGTTTTCAGACGAGATTATCATCTCCACATCTGCAGAAATCAGGATTGCACGAGTCAGGATAAAGGCGCTTTGCTAGGTAATCAGCAACTGTCAGGACACGCTCTAGGACTCATTTATTTCCGGCACTGGAACTCGATAAGGGAATCCGCGATCCAGCTGTTGTGTTGTTTTATCTCGGGATGCAAAGCGTTGTGTATCCTCCCATCTGCGGGTCCTGACGGGCCCACTCATTCATTCCCAATGGAGGTGTGCAACCTTCGCTTCTCCTTCCTGAGCCCTCCTGCTGCCGCCTGCTCTGCAGAGTCTTCGCCAGCCTCTCTGGTGTCCTCCTGCCACCCCAGGTGCTCCCTGCTTCCTACCCGAAAGGGACTTTGAGTGGAGACACTCAGGGCTCTAGGGCAGAGATGCAGCTGGTTTGAAAGCCGCTAGCCATAATTCAGAGTCCTGGTAAGACAGTATCATGGGTTAAATAGCATCTCTCCAAATTCATGCCCCTGGAATGGGACCTGATCTGGAAACAATAAAATGGTAAAATTTTACTTTTTATTTATTTGATTTGGGTGCTATTGGGGATTGAACTCAGGGGTGCTCTACCACTGAGCTACATCCCCAGACCTTTTTCTTATTTCATTTTGAGACAGGATCTTCTTAAGTTGCTAAGGCTAGACTCAAACTTGTGATTCTCCTGCCTCAGCCTCCCAAGTAGCTGGGATTACAGGAATACCACCACACCCAGCTCAAAATGATAAGATTTTAAATATATTGCATTAAATAAAATGTAATGTTAGAATTAATTTCACGTGCCTCATTGTATTTTTTAGTGCAATGACCAGAAAAAATAAATATTTGTGGCTTCCATGATACTTCCATTAGAACAGAGGCCAGCAAACCAGGGCTGATGGGTCAAATCCTGCCCCCTGCCTGTTTTTTTAAATAAAGTTTCATTGGTACTCCACCACATACCTTTGTTTACGCATAGTTTCTGTTACGTTAGTGCTACAAAAGTAGAGCTGAACAGTCACAATCAAGTTCATAGGGTTCACAAAGAGAATGTTAATAAAACTTAGATAGTATGGTAAAATTGCTAACTGCCTGCCAACACCTTTACTTCCCTTCTTCTTTTTAGTGACAGCCCTGCCCCCAACACATTTTAACTGAGCATAACTACCAACTAGAGACTATATTTCCCATATCCCTTTACAAAAATGATATATAATAGATGATATATATGATATATAATCTATATGATATAGATCATATATGATATATATAATCATCATTAACCATACTCTAGTGTGCGCATGTATGTGTATAATATAAGGATAGAATCCAGATTCCGTGGGCCAGGTCCCAAAAGACCAGGTTGCCCATCCTCCTATACCTGCAGTATTCTGTGAGAAGGAAAGAGATTTAAGTCTTGTCAGAAGCTATGTATTTTCTGGTATCATTAAAAATAGTTTAGTATTTATCCTAAAAACTTAAGAGCCCAAAAGATGAGGTTGCAGTGAGCAACCCTCAAAAATGGAGTGCTTGGGGTGGGACAGTGGCACACTAGTTAAGAGAAAAGACATTTCCCAGAGGGGCGTGGTCGCACACGCTTGTAATCCCTGTACTTAGGAGGCTGAGACAGGAGGATCACAGGTTCAAAGCCAGCCTCGGCAACATAGTGAGGCCCTCTGCATTTAGTGTTTCAAATCAGGCTAGGGGTATAACTTGGAGGTAGAATGCCTCTGGGCTCCAAAAAGAAAGAAAGAAAGAAAGAAAGAAAGAAAGAAAGAAAGAAAGAAAGAAAGAAAGAAAGAAAGAAAGAAAGAAAGAAAGAAAGAAAGAAAGAAAGAAAGAAAGAAAGAAAGAAAAGACATCATTTCCCGTGCTTTGCTGGGGGCTTAGACCCAGGATGCTCTTGTCACCACAGACCATGTGTCTATAATGTAGGGTCAACATTTCTTCTGGGCTGGACACCCAATTTTGAGAAGACCAAGCGATAATAGAGGTCCCATTTGTCCCCCTAAAAATCCCCAAGTCAAGAATTGTATCTTTTTATTCTCATCTTACTCCTTCTAGTTCCTCCCCAGCCTTCCCTTTGCGCCAAACCTCAGCAAGTCTTGACCAGTCTCTCACCAGCGCCTCCTAAATGTCCCCCTGCCTCCTGGATGCCTTGGGGACCTGCTGAAACAAAACTTCTCACAATTCTGCTGGCAAATTTGAGTTGACAAAAAAGCCTTCTGGCCTCCACTGACTCTTCCCTTTTTACCCTGTCTCTCAACATGCGCAACCTAAGCTCTTTCCACATCCAGGTCAGGACTCCCCAAATTTGTACACGTTTTTTCTTTCTGCCTGGACCCTCTTCTATTCAGCCTGGTAAACTTCTATTCATCCTTCAGGACCCAATTTAAACATCACCTTCTCTCTTAGAATGTCCCTGACGTCTCAAGGCAGAATGGTCCCTCTCTCCTCTGGTCCCTCCCTTTTCTTTGCTCTTACCTTTGTTATGAGTCGCATCTGGCACATCACATGAGTCACACGGTACTCTTGCCTGGCATGAGATGCTGTGATCTCTTGTGTTGCAGCATTGTCTAAGGCAGACGGTGTTCTTCGCTGGAAGTCATGCAAAGATGCCCGCAGCTCGCTTACCTCCTTCAGATGGACTCCTAGCAGTGGCATTAGAGAGGTGAAAGGAAGCCACTAACGCAGTCATTAATACATGCCACAAAATTGTTTTCCAGAAAGACTAATTCACACTCCTGCCTGCAAGGATGAGTGCTCCCTTCCCACCTATGCCCAACAGTTTTGAGTTTTATTTAGACAACGGAATGTACTTGGCCAATTTGATTGGAAAAAGGCATCTTATTACTTACCATCTATGTGTCTTCAATTACTAGTCAGTTAAAATAGTTCTATGTATTTCATATGAATTGTATAGTTGTAGCACTAGTACACATTTCCCACTGGGTTGTTTTCTCATATTTGTTTGTAAAAAAACAAAAACAAAAACAAAAATCCTTTCTCTATTAAGATTACAAATCAGCCAAGTGCAGTGGCACATGCCTGTCATTCCAGTACTTGGGCGGCTGAGACAGGAGGATTGCAGGTTTAAAGCCAGCCTCGGAAACTTAGTGAGACCCTACGTTCAAATAAAAAATAAAATAAAATAGGACTGGGGGGTAAAGCTCGGAAGTAGAATGTCCCTGAGTCCAATCTCCAGTACAAACACAAACAAAAAGACTACAAATCCTGTCATTTTTTTGTTGCAAATGTTTAATTCTAGTTTATTCCAGTTTAATTCTAGTATTGCGTATGAGGTCTCATTTCTAGGCCCTTTTCTGTCTTCATAATATGCTTCAGAAAGTCCTTCTCCATCTCTAATCCAAGGAATTTCAACCTATAGAGTATTCTAGATCTTATGGCTTCTTTGGGACGTGAGAGTTAAGTTTTTGACCAATTATTTGGGTAAAAAGCAGGAGACAAAGTATCTAGCCATATTTCTATCCAACACCATTTATTTAATATTCTTTTACCATTTATTACTTTTGCCAAATAAAAATGTTAGCCTAAGGTTTCTTTCTGAGCTAACTTTTCTGCTTCATTTGTCCATCTGCCTGAGGACTTTAGTGTCTACAGTTTTAGTGTTGTTTTTGTTTTTGTTTTGTTTTGTTTTGTTTGTAATTAGGTTTCCCAAACTCACTGCCCATCCACACATACACACTACAGCATTGTTCTCGCCTGGCCATCTTTTCTTCAACTTCTTTCCACTGAGATGCCAGTCCCCAGGGAGTCCCTCACAGCACCCTTTACCCACTCCCTGAGCAGGAGAGCTTAACTCTTACTTCTCTCAGCCACTGATGCTACCAGAGCGCCAACGTCTTGAGGAGATGTTTTCTGACTTTTTCACTTTCCCTTCTATTACCTAGGAGAGTGCCTTTCTCCAAGTAGGTGTGCAACCAGGACTCATTAATTCGAATTGAGTTAAATTGAGTCATTGAGTTGGATTGAATTGGACCAAATCATTTTGGATGGGATTGCTAATAGTTTTATAGGCTGGGCTGCATCCCAGATGTCTTTGCTTAGCAAATTAGCTTCCCTTTCTGGATCAGTTAGACTCCAGCCAGGTAAATATGCTCTAAGTATTTAAATCAGAAGGAATATAATACAGGGTGTTGTTTGCCCAGTTGATGAAAGAGCTAAGAAGTCAAACAAAGGATAGCGAGTCAACTCCCTAGACTGGAGGGACAGACAGAGGAGATTGGTGGTACCCCGTCCAGAGCCAGGGCCCTGCCTATAGAATCAAGGTGAATGCGTGGAGGGAGATGACAAAGAAAGGCCGAAGCTGAGCCAGGCATGATGGCACATGCCTGTGATACCAGAACTTGGGAGGCTGGGACAGGAGTATTGCAGGTTTGAGGCCAGACTCAGCAACCTAGTGAGGCCCTGTTTCTTTTTTCTTTCTCTCTCTTTTTTTTTTTTTTTTTTTTTGCAATCCTGGGGATTGAACTCAGGGGCATTCTACCTCCAAGCTATACCCCCAGCCCTATTTTTTATTCTTTATTTTGAATCCGGGTCTCACTAAGTTGCAGAGTGCCTCACTAGGTAGCTGAGGCTGGCCGCGAACCCGGATCCTCTGGTCTCAGCCTCCCAAATGCTGGGATTACAAGCGTGTGCCACCACACCTGGCTAGAGACCCTGTTTCAAAATAAAAAATAAAATAGGGCTGGGGGTTGTAGAATGCCCCTGGGTTCAATCTCTAGTAACACACACACACACACACACACACACACACACACACACACACAGAGTGCAGCTGCTGGGAACACTGGGGTCAGAAAGGGGTGAGAACTACCCCAGCCTCTGCCTTCCTTCCACCCTCCAGGCTCCCGCCACTGCCTCCCCTGGCCAAACCCAGCCAAGGTCAACTGCATTAGAGCTGGGCAGTTGAGCCTGCAGGGTCAGCGCCTCTGACACAGGGAGCAAACTCAAGAGCAACAGGATCAATCAACATGTCTTTTTCCAGGAGCATTCTTCCTCCAAGCTACACCCCCAGCCCCTTTTAATTTTTTGTTTTGAAACAGAGTCTCACTAAGTTGCTGAGGCCAGTCTCAAACCTGCAATCTTGCTGCCTCAGCCTCCCAAGTACTGGATTACAGGCATGCACCACCACACTCGGTTCCTTTTTCCCTTTTTAAATTTATTTTTGTAACATGACAATATTATTTATTTCTAAATGGACCAACTAGGGAAATGAGATTTTCTTAGTCAACAGGGAAAAATCAACCCACCATGAAAGGCAAATTAACAGACTTCAGCATTGCTCTTAATGGGCGTCTGTCTCCAGCAGCCTGGGAACCAACGGGGATCGCTAAGTGCTGGGGGAGTTCGGCTGGAAGGCGGGGAGGCCACGACAAACCAAGCGTCGCTGCAGTTTCCTTCAAGACCCGGGTCTGGTGCTTTGTGAAGATAGATGGCAGGAATACTGGGAAGAGAGAGGATAGAAAGGAGCCCAGACACTGATGCACACACAGGCTGCTGGGCGTTAGCTGGGGCTCCAACTGGGCTCCATTTTCCCATCAAAGAGAAAAGAACAAACGCGTAGAGAGATGACTAAGGAACACTCCAAATTAGAATTCCGAGCATGTATGTACAGCAGAGGAGTTAAGAGTTTAGCTTTGGAAGCCGGAGAAGCTGGGTACGATGCTGGGCCCTGACGCTAAGTGAGCTATATAAATGTGGGCAAATTACTCAACTGCTCTGTGACTCAGTTTCCTCGTTTGGAGAATGGAAAACTTAGTAACACTCTCTCCAAAGTCTAGTGGGAGGGCTCAATGAGCTCCTGCGTGTGAAGTGCTTAGCCTTACCATAAGCACTCAGGAAATGTTGGCTGCTACTGTTTGGGGTGTTTGATTATTATTGGTTGGGTTTTATACAGACAATCCATGCCTTAGGAGCTGCTATATTTTCTGCTCTATTTCTTCCTTCAAGACCCAAGTGAAGTGCCCCCTCCACGAAGCCCTCCCTAATCCCCCCTCCCAGGCTTGAGTAGCTTGTCCCTTTATTGAGTTCCCATGCCACTCTTTGTGTACTTAGCATAGCACCTCCACATCATGTTTGACACTTTGCTTAGTGGACCATAAGCAGCTGCAAGACCAGAGCTGGACCTTATTCGCCTACCCCTCAAGTAACCAGTGCAGGGATAGGTGCATAATAGTGCTCAAAGCATGCCTGTCAGATGAGGGAATTACATAGTATAACTCAAGAATCCCCAAGATCTCCTCCTGCTTCCAGAAGGGGCTCTTCAAGTTCCTAAAATTCTACCATGAGAGCCAAGCGTGGTGGCAGATGCTTGTAATCCCAGTATTTGGGAGGCTGAGACAGGAAGATTGCAGGTTCAAGGAACAGCTTAGCAAGTAGTGAGACTCTCAACCTAGTGAGACTCTGTTTCAAAATTAAACAAACAAAAACAGGGCTGAGGGTGTAGCTCAGAGGGTGTATGCCTCTGGGTTCAATTCCCAGTAACACACACACACACACACACACACACACACACACACACACACACACAATTCTACCTTGAGAGCTTTGCCTTCTAGCTTAGTGAGGACTTGGGACTTGGATCCCTTTAAAGCTTATGTATGCCCCACCCCCACTCAACTGCCACTCAACGAATGTGGTAAGTTCTCAACAAATAGTTGAAGAACCCAATTGGTTTAGAATCAACGTCCTCTTAAAAATATTTGAGGCATCAGCACATCAGAAAGAAGGGGAGATGAAAGGACAGACAACAGAAGGAACCTCTGGGGGTGGGGTGGAGAGGGTGGGGGGCTCTTGCTAAAATAGGAATCCAGCTCCTGTTCCACATCAACGCACAAGGAAGAGGAAGTTTCTTCTGCGTCCTCTGCTTTCCCCTAGGAGGCCATTTTTTCCTCTGGCACCTCCAGGTCTCCACCTTCCAGCCAGGTTCCAGGTGCCTGGCTTGGGCTGCTCAGGGCCCTTGGGTCACTCACCCCGTGAAGGGGACAGGGTGGTGACGGAGAGGAAGTTAGAGCACCCGCAGCGCTCCAGGCTCTGTGCACACGATCGCTCACCAACACCTCCAGCGACTCTGAAAAAAGGCAGAAGTGATTAGCTCCACTTTACTCGGGAGGAACGTGAAGCTCAGAGACATTAACGCCTTGCGGGAAGTCACAGAGGGGGTCTGGGGTGGGACAGGCCCCGTAGGAGTGAACGTCAGCTGGCTCGGGCTCTCCCTGGCTCTCCACCAGGGTTTGCGCACTTACTGCGTGTTACTTAGTTGTGCCCGGCACGGTGTACAGCAGTCTCTATTTACATCTTCCAGTTAGGTTTCCCAATGACCTTTTCACCATCCTGACCATAGAGACAGGAAACCAAGGAACAGGAAGGTTAACTATTCTATCTGAGGTGACCCAGTCAGCCAGGGACAGAAGCTGGGTTTGAACCCATGCAATCTGAGCTACAGCCTAGGCTCCTAACTCTTATCCTGTCTTAGGGTTGCCAGATGATTGGGTGGGCGTGGTGGTACATGCCTGTAATCCTAGTACTTGGGAGGCTGAGACGGAGGATTGCAGGTTCGAGACCAGCCTCAAGAACTTAGCGAGGTCCTATTTCAAAATTAAAAAAAAAAAAAAAATCCTGGTATAAATAAATAAATATAGAGCTGGGATATAGCTTAGAGGTAGAATGCTCCTAGGTTCAATACCCAGTACCAAAAACAAACAAACAAACAAAAACAGAATGCTTAATTAAATTTGAATTTCAGATAAGCAATAACATATACTTTTTTAGTATAGGTATACGCCAATATTACATGAGATATACTTAGGCCAAAAAAAAAAATCAAAATTAACTGAACACCCTGCGTTTTATTTGCTGAATCTGACCACCCTACCCTGTTTCAGTACTTGATTAAAAAGTACTTACCTCTCCATCCTGTGAAGTTCACAATGTGGAAAGTTTTCTGGCATTTTTCTTCTTACTATTATTGCTGCTCTATATCCAACTTTGCTTTTCTGTTTCCAAGTCCCCAGATTTATGTTCTCTCGCTGGATCATTTTTCTACACCACTCTCTCCGAAGTTTTATAAAGGTTATCCAGCACTGGGCTTGCTGTGTGTGCTGTGATTCATGCAGTATTGAGAGAGAGTAGCGAAGAAACACTCTGTTGAAATGTTTTTTAAAAATGCACACACACACTCGATAGGAGATGGGAGTGGGTGATGTGCTAAGAAGAAATGACATGATGTTTAAAACAAAGACCAGGGAAAGCAGCCTTACTGGGTGACAGCCAGTGGAGACAGTCCTACCTAATGGATAGTGCGAGCATTGTTTGAGGACATTTACTGCAGAAGACGGCTGGGAAAAGGCACCAGAGGTGAACAAAATATCATCCTTCATAGGCAGAAAACACCGGCTGTGACAGAAAATAAATTGCTGGAGAAACATCTCTTAAAGAATAGGTTTAAACGTCTTCCTGACAGGAGTACCAGAGGCGCCTAGGATTTTTATCAACTGGAAGGAGGGAACTCAGCAGAAGTTTGTTTTATTTTTCTTTTGGGGGATGGTTTGGTGTGAAGAGAGGAAAACATTAAAATGTCTAACTTCTTTTGCAGAAGTGAATGCTATTTTGTTTTTTAAGAACATATATATATATATATGATAAGGATATATATAAGGATATATATATATGATAAGGATATATATATGGACACACACACACACACACACAGATATATATATATATATATATATATATATATATATATATATATATATATATATATATATCCTTGAGTATAATGCTTAAGACTACCAAATTTGATATCAGGGAGGACTGGGGTTGAATACTGACTTCAGTAGCAATTAGCTACATGACTGAAGAAGTTCCTTAACTTCTCCATATTAGTCAGGGTGGGACAGGTTCAGCTGCAGTAACAAATATACCCAATATCTCAGTGTGATGATGTTCCTACTTGATACAGATTGGACAACAGCTCTTGGTGGCTCCACCTAATTAGAAACTCAAGGATTTACATTTTTCTGGTCTTTTGATACTGCCACCTTAGACATGTAGCCAACAAGGTTGCTGTGGAAGGAGAAGAGAATGTGGTAGATGGTACAGGAAGGGAAAGGTATTGCCAGGCATGGAAATGATATGCACCACTTCTGCTCATCTTCCACTGGCTAGAACCCAGTAGTATGGCCCTGCTAAACACCTTAGTGGCTAGAAAAAAAGTCTTCCAGTAGGAGCACAGGAGACTATCGCTGCCACACGGCCTGAGCATCAGTGTGACGTGGGATACAGTCGTACCTATGTTATTAATTATTTGTTCTATGATCCTTATTGTTATTTGATACAAGTATAATTAATGTCATAAAATTGGGTCTGGGTTGGATTCAAATTCATAGATAGAAATTTTAATTGGTGGTTGCCAGGGGCTGCGGCGAGGGGGGAATGTTGAGTTACTGTTTCCGTTTTGCAAGATGAAGAAGTGAAGGAGACAGATAGTGGGGATGGTTGTACAGCCGTGGAAATGTACTTAATGCTGTCTACCTGAAAATGGTGAAGGTGGCATGTTTTGTGCTATGTGTATTTTATCATAATTTTAGAAGTAAATAGCTTTTTAAAATAGGGTTAAGTTTCAGTTCTGGGCTAACTTCTGGCAGGGTGATAGTAGCCAGGTTGATTCTGGGTATGAACTACTGAGGAAATTAAGGCAGTATTAGAGAATTCACCCCTTCAGTGCTTTATCTAGGGAAACATGGTATTTAAAGCTCTGAATATCTAATGCAGAGTCACTTGTCCCTAGAAAGGAAGAAGAGCGGAGTGGTGGCAGCCTGTCCTCTTCTCCCAGGATGCTCCCACACTCCCTGGCCTCCCAGGGCTCTGCCTCACCTCAGCCCAGTCAGCTCAGGACTTGAACTCAGTTCCCAACCCCCCAGCCCGGGTTCCCAGCCCCCGCTGCACAGGAGATTCACCTGGGGAGCTTGGAAACCTACCCACAACCAGGCCTTGGCCTCACCGCAATTTAATTAAGTCAGACTCTTCCATCAGCCCAGGGGCCACAGTGCTATCTTAAAAGCTCCCAGCTGGCTTCCCCAGGGCTGAGTACCTCTGGCTGCAGTCTGCTCCTGCAGAGCTGGTGGAACAGGCGATTCACACAGCTCAGGCTTAGGCTCCAACTTGGCTGCTCCGTCCTGTGTGGCCTCAGGCACATCCTGTGGCCTCTCTGGGCTTAGTCTTCCCATCTGTACAAGGAGAGCAATGAGAGTGGAGGAGATAAAGGTGGGGAACCGTGGCAGGGTTTTGCAAGGGGTTATTTGCATATTTCCTTTTACTCTTACTTCTGGAGGTGAGAACAGGCTTGCAGCTTTCCCACGCAAATTATTTAATTTGCAGTTTGTCACTGGCTCCCTTGAGATCCTTGGCTCTTTTCTTCCCTGGTATGTGCCCTCCCTCTCTGCCAGGCACTCGCTGCTCTTTTACAGTGCTCTCTTCCCTCAGAATAGTTGAAATCCTATCAAGCAACACCAAACACAAATACAGATAATTAAATACAGACGTCTTCCTGGAGTGCACCTGCCAAGAAGTTTGACAGGAATGCTTTATGGAGGCGGGGATGGCCCTTGACTGGGGCTTACAGGAGCCCCCGCCCACCCTGGGGCCAAACAGCTTTGCAGCTTAGGAGTGCAGGGTATTGAGTTGGTGCCAGTCTGAGTTAAGCCCGGCTTGGTTCTTAATCTCTCTCAAACACATCCAGCTGAGACAGGCCAAGAAGTGTGCTGGGGCCAGATCCCAAGAACTAGTGGGAAAGTCACTGCCGGGGACTCTAGGATAGAGGCTGGGAACACCGGGCATCAGGAGCCAGCCTAGGATACAGTCACCTTGAACTTAGGCAGGAGGAAGAGGGGCCCAGAAGCCAGACTGCCAGGATCCTGTGGCCCTCAGCCCGCCCCAGATATTGTACTGGGGGTGAGTTTTGTCCCAGCACAATATGTGTTTTATTTATTACAGTAAAATTAAATGTGAGTCAAGGAACCAGCCACCCATGTGCTCTGGGAAGAATCCTTCCGGGGAGTGGGTGGAGGAAGACGAGTTCAGAGGTGATGCAGAGCACATCCAGGGAGCACTTTGATCCCCAGCTTTCGCCACACAATGCTGCTGAACCCACCAGGACCCTACTCAGTGGAGCCTGGGACCTCCACACCGTTCCCTGCTGAGAGGCTCCAGGAACCTGCTGGGTGTGCCCCTTCTGGGAGCTCCCCACACCGGAAGGGCCAGGGAACCAAGCTGCAGGTCCTACCACCTCCTGTACCCTCGAAACCCACACCCTTCCGACTTGGGGGGCGCTCCCCCGCCTGCTCCTGCCACTTTGAGGTCACCTTCTTAACCACTCAGTACCTCAGTCTTCTCATCTAGAAGCCCTCGGCATGATGCCCAGCACTAAAAACAGTGGCAAGTAAGTGTCAGCCTTTGTTGGCATTGTTAAGCTTCAGCGTGCCCACCCCGGACCCAACGTCCCCTCGGCCTCCCCAGCCCCATCCAGCCCTCAGGGTCCCAGTTAAGCTCCCAGGAACAGGGGCTTCTTCCTTCTGCCCAGGATTAACAAAATACTTACTCAGAGGGCTTCAAGTTCCCAAGCTCTGTTTGCTGTAGAAGGAGGGAAACACACACACACACACACACACACACACACACACACACACACACACACCGCCTTTTTCTGGGCTCATCTGTAGTTGCAAGGACAAATCAAAGCCAACACCTCACTGCCTCCTCCTACAGCCAGAAGTCTCAGAGGAGAATCCATGAAGGAAGGTAGGGCCATTCATCACTCATTCCTGTGTTAAGCGCCTACTGTATACAGCAGGACAGCTTCCTGCCCTCAAGAAGACCACAGCTGAGGTCAGCATTCTCCACCCTGGCTGCGCTTTGGGACTGCTTGGGCAACCTGTAAAAGTGTCAGTGCAGCCAGGCCCATGAGATCAGAATCTCTGCGGGTGGGAGCCACGGGGGAGGCTTTGGTAAAGCTCCCAGAGGCGCCCAGTGTGTGGCCGCAGTGACGCCAGAGAGCTGCAGGATGGCAGATTCTTCCCATCCAGCATTGCTGGAGCAGGTAAGGGGTTTGTGGGCGATTTGTCTCAGTAAAATTGTTGAACGCCAACAGGCAAGTATAGGGGTTCCAGAATCCCTGGGAGGAGAACCTGACTCAGCCTGGGGTTGTGGGAGGACTCCACAAGGCTCCCATCAGGGAGAAGTGCTCCCCCCCCCGCTTAGCGACCGGCAGCGCAGCAGCCAGATGTGCTGAGGCAGCGGAGGGGAAGGCGTGCCGTTGGCCCTCATTTCTAAAGCACAGCCCCCTGTGTTATTGACAGTATAGGGCACACCACATAATTAAGTCTGCTAATGAGTATTAACAAAATTGACACTTTTTTTTTTTCATTTGATCAACACTTCTCAAGCCTAGGGAACAGTTTCTGGCCGTTCAGTGAGAGCCTTTTGGGAACTCGGGGGAAGGAAGTCTGGTGTGTGAGACAGAGAAGCAAGCTGGTCCTAAGCCAGAGCAGCTCAGGGGCATCGTGGCGTCGCCCCTGAGCCTGAGCAGCCTCCTGTCCATCATGTGAGGGCCCCGGGGAAGGCCCTGAGAGCACCCTTGCAGCCCACCAATCCCTGGCCTCTGCAAGCACGCCACATCAGCCACTCTCTGTAAGCAGAACCCTGACAATTATTGATATATATATATATTTTTTTCAAGCCAATCTATGCACTTTGAATACTTCTGATATCACCAACAAAAATGATTTCTAGTCAAGTGTTGGTGGCACACGCTTTTAACCCCAGTACTTGGGAAGCCGAGACAGGAGGGTCACAGGTTCAAGATCAGCCTCAGCAACTTAGGGAGACTCTCAGCAAACTAGTAAGATGCAGTTTCAAAACAAAAACAAAAAAGAAAAGAAAGGAAAGGGCTATTGGGTGTAGCGCAGAGGCAGAATGCTCCTGGGTTCAATCCCCTGTTCCCCACATAGTAATAATAGTAATAAGAAGAACAAGAATAGTTTCTAACATCCATTATTCACGAAGTCTCTGATATTGAGATAAAGATATTGGTATCTGCCTCCAGAGACTGTGGTTTCTGGTTTGAAGCATTCAGATGCTAACCAGCCACCCCTGGAGTGCTCTGGTTAGAACCCTTAAGATGTTAACTGTCTCTAGAGTGTAAATTAGAACTAGCCACACACACTTACCTGTTATGTGGCTGTTAAGATGTTTTAAATTATAGACAATGTAATACACGGCCATCACCTTCACTCCTTTCTTACGTTGGAAAATCGAACAATTCCCTCCACCCGCCTTAGAGTCACCAGATGAACTTTCCCAAATCACCCAATTAATCATTTTACAGCTGTCTTTGCACCCCCAAATCTTTAATACATCCAATGGTTTGAATATGATTTGCCCCCTCAAAAGCTCACGTTGGAATTTAGTTCCCCTCATGAGGTATTAAGGGGGAAGAAACCTAATCCAACTGTAGTGTTTATAGCAGGACCTTTTGGAGATGATTAAGATTTCAGCCACTGCTGGGCGTGGTGGCACACACTTGTAATTCCAGCATTTGGGAGGCTGAGACCAGAGGATACAGGTTCTCAGCCAGCCTCAGCTACCTAGTGAGGCACTCCACAACTTAGTGAGACCCTGTTTCAAAATAAAGAATAAAAAATATGACTGGGAGTATAGCTCGGAGGTAGAATGCCCCTGAGTTCAATCCCCAGTACCGAAAAAAAAAAAAAAAAAGAATAAAAAGTAGGGCTGGTGGTATAGCTCAGAGGTAGAATGCCCCTGAGTTCAATCCCCAGTACTGAAAAAAAAAAAAAAAAAAGATTACAGCCATTAAGGATGAGACCCCATTATTGAATCCTAGTGACTGTGTAAAAAGAGGGGGAGAAAACAGGACACACATATGTACTCTGTCTCTGGCCATGAGATGCTCTGTGCCACCTCAAGACTCTGCCAGCAAGAAGGATATCCCCAGATGTGGGCCCTCAATCTTGAAACAGAGCTATGAGCCCACACAAACCTCTTTTCTTTCTAACATACCCCGCCTATGGTACTGCATATTAGCAACAGAAAATGGACTAAAACAACTTGAAGCCTCAGGAGTGAGTGGTGTTTCTCACCTCTTGAGAACAAGATAAGGGCATCGCAAGCTCCCGCCTTCCCTATCCTCAACCACCACCATCTGTTGGGGTCTGGAGGAGTCTGGGACTTCACCCTAGTCTGTTAGCCTGCTGCAGTTCCTGGCAGAGGACAGGAGACTCTTGAGTCAGAGACAAAGGACCTGGTGTTAGCCAGAGCAGAGCAAGCAGAGGAGCACGACGTTGGCATTGGCTCCCACGTCATGCTGTCCCTCAGAGGTGACACCAACAGGCCAGGCAGATGCTGCATGGCAGTGGGTTTGCACCACAGTCTAGGCAAACCTGCTCTTAGCCTGACGGTGGAAAAGATCGTTCACCACAAACACGACCCTGAAAAGTGGCCGGGGCAAAGCACAACCAAGGTCCTGTGCACAGCCCGGCGTGCCCCACAGTACAGAGCAGTGGCCCTCGGCCACTGCTCTGTGGGGGATTGCCCCTCCCGCACCTCTGCCTGGCTTCAGTTCACCTCAGCACTTAACCCCTGGTGGTTTGTCATTTGTTCGTTCTTATCTGCCTCCCCTTAGACAGTGGGGGCTCGGGGAGGGCAGGAAGCCTGTCCTTTCCTCGATAATTTCCCCGAACCTGGCATGGGAACGGCACATGGTAAATGTCTGCTGAATCAATGTGTGAGACTGGCCTCACCTGCCAATGGGGGCCACACCTGGGCTACTCCCATCAAATAGGATTCAGAGCTGTCTCTGGACACACCAATAGACCTGTGGCTGGGGCCAGAGAAGGCTTTGTCCCAGAGCTTCCTCTCCCTCTAAACACAGCCTCCCCAGCTCCTGCACAGCCCAGTTCAGGAGGCATTCAGTCTCTTCCCTCCGGTGGGCCTCCTCTGACAGCTCATGAATTATTAATGTAGCTATCATCATCCTCTCCTCCATCATTATCATGTAGCTGCTAAGATTTATGACCTATTAAGACCTATTGCAATATAAATGTCCCTGGGTAGGGAGAAGAAAGAGAGACCACAGAGGTAGAAAGAGTAGCAGCGACAGCCTCTAGACGTCTTGACTGCTACTAGCTTAGCAGTGACCTTAGGTAAGCAGTTCAACCTCTCTCCGCCTCAGTTTTCCCATCTGCAAAGTGGGAACGATGACCACACCTGCCTCTTGGAGTTAATTCTGAGAATTTGATGAAGTATTTGGTGGAAAAGAGTTACAAGAGTGTGTTTGGGCATTTGTGGTGCGCCGGCGACGTGCCGTGCTGGATGCATCTTCTGCAAGCCCCTTGAGACTGTCTGGCCACCATTCCAGTGCCACCACTTGAGAAGGGCAGCGTCCTGGACTTACAGCTGTGCTACATGCCCCGCAGTTCCTCACTGCCCCCAGAACTCACTGCTGGGGGAGCCAAGCTGAGTGGCATTTGCAAAGTCTAGTCTTTGCAGAATGGGACGAGAGTTCGGTTGGTCCACAAGGGGGGGGACCATTCTGTGACTTTGGTTGTTGTCAAAAGAAAAAAAACCTTTGCTGAAGCCCGTGGTTGGGGAGGGCTACCCTGTGTTTTAGGCCCAGTAACAGAAGCAAGGGCTATAGTGGGGTGACTTCATAGTTGGGTTTTCTGGGCTGCAGAAAGCAAGAACTTCTAGGAGGTCTTGGATCAGCCTTGAACCAATGTTTTCCCTTCAGTACCATTTTACTGAATAACAAGAAGTGTCATGTTCGTGGAACTTTACAAAGCACCTGAACATGTATCATCCCCTTTAGAGTTCTAGACAGTAGGGATTCCCACCAGCTTCACCATTCTCCACTTTCCAAGGAGGAAACTGAGGCACAGTGGCTACAAACAGTAGAGCTGAGATTCACACCCTGCCCCAGCCCAACGGGAAACAGAATAACAGGCTCCCAGATGTCGGAATCCTAATGTCAGGAACCTATGAACCTGTTACCTTGCATCATGAGATGAAGTTGAGGATCTTGAGATGGGAGGAGTGTCCAAGATGATCAGGTGGACACAGCACCAGGATCCTCATAAACAAGAGGCCAGAGTCAGAGACTTGAAGGTGCTGCTGACTTTAAGATGAAGGAGCCACAAGCCAAGAAATGCAGGCAGCTAGAAGCTGGAAAAGGCAAAGAAAAGAGTCCCAGGAGGGAGCAAGCCCTGCCCGGTGGAGACCCAGGTAGGACTTCCAACTCCAGAACTGTAACACTGTAGATCTAAGTTGGAGTAAAGCACTTAATTTGTGAATACAGAAAATGGATAAACAATCCCAAAAGACTGCTAGGGCACCATGGTGACTTCAAGAAGTGTGCAATGTTTAAATAAGTCATGGATGGAACAGTACAGAAGGCCTGCAGGGTCCAGAAAGGCCCTCAGACTGCCCTGGAGTTTCCTACTAGGAAAGCAATGAGGCTTTATTATGGGTACGCAGAAACACACCTTCTGGGGTTGGTGGCCTGGGTCTGTAACCCCATCTCTGTGAGACTATAAACAAGTTACTTAGATTCCCTTTGCCTTAGTTATTGCATCAGTGGATAGAAGTGAAAATAGCATAGACTTCAGAGGCCGGGAGAATTAATTGCTTGGAACGGTGCTGAGTACATGGCCTTAGCTATTTTTATTAAGGGACTTCTAGTCCTTTGGAAGCTTGTTAAAATTTAAACATGGTGGAAAAGGGTGGCCCTTGGGGAAACAGAAAGTGACAAGGAGGGGTCATTTATTAAGCCCCTGCTGGGTACCGTGCACTGTCTTGGGAACTTTAGACATACTCTCTGACCTACTCCAAACAACCAAGAGCTGAGGAGGGGGGGGGGAGAAAGAAAGTAACACAGTGGGAAAGAAGAGGCAGCATCTACACCGAGTCTACTGGATTCCAGAGCCCTGTGCAGAGCCAGCCCTCACACCTCAGGAAGGGCAGACAGAAAGGAAGGGACCCTGGTGAGTCAGTTGATTTTCTGTACCACCTTGGTTTTTTCATCTGGAAAATGGGGGCTCAGGTGACTAATAACCACCTCCCGGGACTGTTGGAAGGATCAAGA
Organism: Graphiurus murinus; assembly: GCA_004027655.1. NCBI lineage: Eukaryota > Metazoa > Chordata > Mammalia > Rodentia > Gliridae > Graphiurus > Graphiurus murinus. The sequence continues at coordinate 47,219 of PVLC010001028.1, forward strand.
GATACCATGCATGATATTCCTTTGAAATCCAATATGTACCATTCAAATAGCTGGGGACATGTTCCAAGACACCCCCCCAACTCCCACCCACAAATAGTACCAAACCTTTATACACACAAATTTAATGCTTTTTCCATGTTAACTAAGCACTTAAACCATGCACCGTGCCTGTAACTTTTGCAGTGTGAGGTGTGACAGTGAAAGCAGCCCATATCTTTTTCCTTCTTCACAATTTCACAGATAGAAAATTCATTCTTATCATGGATCTTAGCAGCCTCAGCAAACAGGGTTTTTTTTTTTTTTCTTTCCTTATTAAGTGGATAATCTGAACCTTTTTACATAAAGGAAACACTTTATGACAACTCTTCAATATATCTGAATTCCCAGCATCACTACTCTTGCACTTTGGGGTCACTATTAAGTAAAACAAGGATTGATTAAGTGCAAGCACTGTGATACTGCCACGGCCGATCTGATAATCAAGATGGCTACTAAGTGTCTAATGGGAGGGTAGCATATCCAGTATGGATACGCTGGACAGGATGACTCACGTCCCAGGGAAGACAGTAGACAGTGCAAGATATCATCATACTTCTCAGAAGAGAATGCAATCTTTTTTTTTTTTTTTTGTGATACTGGGGATTGAATTCAGGGGCAGTCTACCTCTGAGCTACACCCCCAGGCCTATATTTATTGGTTATTTTGAAACAGGGTCTCACTAAGTTGTGGAGTGCTTCACTAGGTAGCCGAGGCTGGCCGCGAACCCAGATCCTCCGATCTCAGCCTCCCGAATGCTGGGATTACAAGCGTGCGCCACCACACCTAGCTGAGAATGCAATCTTAAAACTTACAAATTGTTTATTTCCGGAATTTTCCATTTAAAATTTCCAGACCTAAATTGACCACATATAACTGAAACCTCTGAAAGTAAAATCATGAACCAGAGAAGACTTCTGTAATTGCTGGCAGGGAAAAGTCCAGTTGGGATGAAATTGAGGAGAGGCAGAGGTGAGGTGATCAATATATGGCAGCTGGGAACAGGACCAGAGCCAAAGATCAGCGCATGCATTGCACTTGAGTGACGTGGGTTTGGAGGGGTGGTTCTGGGCAGGGCACTGTGTGAGCAGCTGGGCACTACCTGCAGGCAGGCCCTGCCTTCCCAGGAGAGGCTGATTCCCACACACTCCCTCCTTCCCAGAGGATGAAGAAGTGGAGACTCTGAAGGAAGCGTGCAAGCCACTAATTCATTACCAGCAACCACAGCTGAAATGCTGAGTGGAGCATGTTCTGAATCAGAGTATTTCAGCTGATGGATTTTCCAGCAAGAAGCAGCAAAGCCTTTTGAGGTCAGCTAGCAACCTGCTCCAAGAGCAGGTGTTTTGCAGTGGAAGGTAGGTATCTGTGCCCTATGCCTCCAGGAAGATAGCCAACATTCTTGATTTGCTCAGGACTGAGGGGTTTCCTAGGATCCAAGATTCTCAGTGCTATCATGGAGAAAGTCCCAGGCAAACCAGGACAATTCATTCACCTTATTTCCAGGACTCAGCCTCTTCCCTTACCAGAACCCCAATAGGACTCTCCCCAACTTGCCCTGGAATGGCATGATTTGGATTTCTTGCCTAAAATGGAGTCTGGCAACATTTTCAAACCACATTCAAACACTGTCCAGTTTTCTGAGTATTTTACAGTTTGCAAAGTGGTTTCACATACTTTAACATGTTTAATCTTTAGAGTGACCTCAAGGCCAAGGAAAATAAAGGATAGCTGTATTTGAAATGCGTTAGAACATAAGAGACAAGAAACATAATTAGAATGGCTTAAGCAAATAGGTTGTATTTTCTCCCCAGACAAGAAGTCCAGAGGTAGAGGCAATTGCTGGGTTTGACTCAGTAGCACAGAGACAACACAGAAGAGGTTGCCAGCACAACTCCTGGTTCTCCTTCATGGTATAAGAGGGTTGCCACAATTCTGGACATCTAGTTTCATTCCAGGCAGGAAGAAAAAGAAGGGCGATAGAACACCACTAGCAGAATTCTACTGACGTTTCTTTGGCCAGGACAGTGTCCCAAAGCTGCTTCCAGCTGTACGGCCATTAGAGAAATCAAGTCCTTGGCTCTCTAGTCCCTATGGTAGAAGGCGGTAAGGTGTAGGAGGGATGGGATGGACTCTAATGAGTTGCCGACAGTGTCTGTACAATGGAAACAGAGGACTGCCTACTGGAGGCTAGGGTGACTCAGGACTTCATGAAGCCCAGAGGTCCTCAGCACCTGATTCCATGTTGGAATCACTTGGAGCTCTTTTACAATAAGGATGCCCAGTGGTCAGCCCCAAATCTCTGGGACGAGGCTAAATCTTAAATTACTGGGAATAGGTTCCAGAGTATCGTGTTTGTAAAAGCTCTCTGCAGCCAGTATGCTAGATCTCTGTCCACGGTGGCAGCCATGAGCCACATACGGCTATTCAAATGGACATTAATAAAATTAAGTGAGACTTAAAATTTGGTTTCTCAGTCCTGCTTGTGACATTTGAAATAGTCCCCTGGCTAGAGGCTACCCTGCTGGATGGCACAGGTCTAGAATGTTTCCATCGTCACAGACAGGATTCCCACAGCACTGTTCTAGAAGAATCTGAGAGTGAGGGAGCCTTTCAGAATGTCCAGCCCCTCAGATCTGGCTGGACTGAGTGGGGCGGGGAAGGCAGGCCTAACCTGAAGTCCTAATAGAAGAGAGATGAAGGGCAAGACAACCATGGGACCCGGCACCCCAAGTGTCTACCCCGGATCCCCCACTTCCTAGCTGGGCGATGTTGGGCAACTCAGTCTCTCTGTGCCTCTCTTTCTCCATCTGTAGAATGAGGGTAATAATAATAGCATACCATCTCTGGGGGCTGTTGTGTGTGACCTGCTCAGAATGGTGTGTGGGCACACACTACTGGTGGTCCATGTCAGCTGACAGTGTTATCCAGGAGGCCAGACTGGGGGGCCCTCCCTGGGCACACCTGGAATGTTGACCCTCCACCCAGCCCCACGCTTCCCGACTGGTGCCCTGACCCTACGAGTTCCCAGGCCATACTTTGCTCTGGGTCTGATTTCCTGGTGCTTGGCCAACCAGGCCACCATGGCCCCTGGCATGTAGGGTGATTGTGAGAAAGAACCATGGACATTGGACACCTCCCTGCCTTTGTTCACAAAACACAGACAGCCCTCTGACTTGTAACTTGGCCCTGTGAGCAGCGGCTGCCGAGGGCATGCAGGCAGGAAGCAGGCTGTGTGGTCCCGACCACTGAGCCTCTCTGAGCACGCAGCACCTGACTTATAAAATCAGAGGTTGGAGGTGACAGAGAACAGCCAGGGAAGGGCATTACAGAAAATGACAGTTCTGATCACAATGGCTCTAGCAGATCTTCTCCTCAGGTTCCCAACGTCCTCCAGGTGCCCTGGGAGTCCTCTCAACTCTGGGGCTGCATCCCAGCCTTACCTGTCCCCTGCATCTACCTCTCTAGGCTCCCTTGCAGAGTCCAGGAAGGAACTCCTGCATTAGCCCGCCATTCCCTGCACCAGAAATGCACAAGAGCCCCCCCACCTTCCCTGCTATAGGGGGGCATCTCAGAAAGTAGGGGCGACGCCCCTCAAACCCCCCCTCCTACTACCTCCACCACCACCACCACCAAACAGCCCTGCCTCCCAGGAAAGGAAGGGCATTTGCAGATACAACACCCTTGAGTCTGGGCCCAGCTGCTCCCGGCGTGCGAATTCCACAGCGCGGCAGACACGGCGCGCTGGGTCCCAGTCATTAACTGGCTGTCAGGTTCCACAGATGATGCGGCTAAAAATAGCGCGCTATAGATAGAACCTGCTCCCACGCAGGCGGGCGCGGGCTGCAAAGGGAAGAGCAGAGCAGGGGCTGCGCGGCGCGCTGTCTTCCCTGCCGGGCGGTTCCTGCGCATCCCAGGCCCCCGCCGGCTGGTCCGCAGGGTCCCTCTCCCCTCCCCAGCAGCCCCCCTCGTTACCCGCGGCGGCGCCCAAATGTCCCAAATCCGCACTCGGTGGGGGCTCATTTGTATGCCTCACCCTGGATAAAAGTGATAAGGCCCCCAGCCCTCCACGGAGAGTGCTCAGAGGAAACCGGCTCTGCTCACTGGCTTGCTAGCTCGCTGGCTGGGGGAGGCGAGCTATTTATAGAATCCAAATATCAGCATTTTCCACCCATTTACACAAAGCAATTTCAGCCTTTTCAGATGAGAGAAAAGCAGTCCCGGCCGGCCCTTTGGAGCCAGGAAGCCCTGATTTCATAGGAAACCTCGAGGCAGGCTCAGATTAAAGATCAATGGCGACATAAAATGTAGGCTGTCATATTTTTTGCTGTGAACATGTCCTGGCAATAAAGAACGTTGTTTTAGTAAATAAACTTGAGGAGGTGCACTGCCCGGTGCTGTTTATCCCCCAGGCAGCACCCTGAGAGCTTGGAGCAAAGACCGACGGAAAGAAAAAGACCACAGTGGAGCCTGCCAGCTGCCCCAAGCCTCTACCTGGCTCTGTACCTTCCCGAACCAACTCATGGTGCTGTGTTTCTCTGCTGAGCTGGTCATTTTGCTGCTGCTTTAAGAAAAGTGTGAAAAAATGTGTTTCCAAATAATGATGAGGCTGGCAGTTGAACAGCTGACAGTGCTCAGACCCTGGGGACAAACAGACTTGGGGTCAGGTCCTGACCCTGCGGCATCCTGGCTGCCTGGGGGAGGTCTGGAGAAGTTACCTAATCCTGCCAAAGCTCTGGTGAGGGGGGGATGGTAGCCTCTCCCTCCTTGGAGTGGAGTGAAGATTAAATGATGGCTTGCAGAGGGTGGCCGGTAGATTTCACTCTTACTGTGGAAAGACAGGAAGATTCGTCCGGAGCCTCAGGGGACATCACAGGCCTCCCTGGCATGTAGGTCTTCAGGATTCATTGAGCATTGCCCAGGTTGCCCCAAGTTGGACCTCAGAAACTATCACTGGGTTCCCACATTATCCAATTTTGTTAAAAATAGCAAGCAACAGAAGATGAAGGACAGAGATCTAGGCCCTTCCTGGAAAGCTCCGAATGCTGAATAGGGCCCAGGGCCCAGTCTTGGCTCCCTGACCAGTCCCCATGAGGAATTTAGAGGTCTTCCCAGCAGGCCCCAAGCCCCTGGACATGGGCGCTGGGGTGAGCAGGTGGGTCTGTGAGGCTGTCTGCAAATCTGGATCCAGCACGCTCTCAGCCTCCCCTGAAATTCCTCGCTTCCTGACCCTGCCAGGGAGACTGAGCCTAGACTCCTGTGCATTCAACCCCATCTGCCACAGACCCACCTGGCATTCCTGACTCTTCCCTGATCCTGCCAAACCCAGCAGGAGGGGAGCTGGCCTCCACCATCCTTGGTCAGTGCCATATTGTCCCTGCTTTCCCCAACTCACCATTCTCAAACTGTAGCATGTCATCAAAATTGCCAGGCCAGTTCCCCCAGTGCTAAACTCCACCCCAGGGGTTCTGACTCAGCAATCCTAGAGAGGGTCCAAGAGTTTGCATTTTTTTTAACTTTTATTTTATTTTATTTTTTTATTAGTGCATTGTAATCATACATCTTTGTTAGGTACAAGCTGGTAAAGGCATACATGCACACATTACTCATTTAACTCTTTCCTAATTCTTGCCCCATTTGTGATTGACTTTAATATGATTGTGAAAGTACATCATGTGCATTAGGGTGCCCCCCCCACCTTCAGTTAAGTCACCTTCTGTGCTCATCTAAGCTTTCTCCATCTTCATCTAGAGTTCCTCTTTTGACCCACTTTCTCCCTAGCTTCCACATATCAGGGAGAGCATATGATTTTTTTACTTTTTGTGACTGACTAATCTCACTTAACATAATGTTTTCCATTTCCATTCATTTCCCTGCAAATAACATGATTTTGTTTTTCTTTATGGCTGAGTAAAATTCCATTGTGTACATATCCCATAGTTTTGTAACATTCATCTGTCGATGGACATCTTGGCTAGTTCCATAGTTTGGCAATTGTGAATTGTGTGACTATAAACATAGATACACATGCATCAGTCTGATAGTTTGTTTTCCATTCTTTTGGGTAGATACTCAGAAATGGTATTGCTGGATCATATGGTAGGTTCATTCCCATTCATCTGAGGATCCTCCATACTGTTTTCCAAAGTGGTTGCACTAATCTGCAATCCCATCTACAATGTATTAGGGTTCCCACTTCTCCACAACCTCACCAGCATTTGTTCTTATTTGTGTTTTTGATGATTGCCATTCTAATTGGGGTTAGGCAAAATCTCAGGGTAGTTTTGATTTGCATCTCTCTGATTGCTAAGTTGAACATTTCCTCATACTCTATTTAGATCATTTGTCCATTTATTGATTGGGTTATTTGTTTTCTTAGCTGTTTCTTGTCTCTGTATATTCTAGATATTAGTCCTCTATCGGAGGAGTAGCTGGCAAAAATTTTCTCCCACTCTGTGGGCTCTCTGTTGAGGTTCTTGACAGTTTCCTTTGCTGTACAGAAGCTCTTCAGTGTAATGCAATCCCATGTATTGATCTTCTTTTGAGTTGTGCCTTTGGGGTCTTGTTGAGAAAGTTTTACTTGTGCCTGTGTTGAAGTATTGTACCTCTGCCCTCTTCAAGTAGCTGCAAAGTTTCTGGCCTGACTTCCAGGTCTTTGATACCCTCTTGAATTGACTCTTGTGCAGGGTGAGAAAGTAGGGTTTATTCCCATTTTTCTGCATATGGTTAACCAGTTTTAGCAACACCATTTGTTGAAGAGGCTGTCTTTTTTCCAATGTATGTTTTTGGCTCCTTTATCAAAAATCAATTGACTTTAATGTGTGGGTTTGTTTCTGAGTCTTCTATTCTGCTCCATTAGTCTATGTATCTATTTTGTGACAGTACCATGCTGTTTTTTTTACTGTGGCTTTGTAGTATAGTTTGAAGCCAGGTATTGTGATTCCTCCTGTATGGTTCCTGTTGCTAAGAACTACTTTGGCTATACTGGGCTTTTTGTTGTTCCAAATGAATTTAAGGACTGATTTTTCTATGTCTGACCTTGGTAATTTAATGGGTATTGCATTGAATCTGTAGATAATTTTTGGGAGAATGGCCATTTTGATGATATTTATTCTGCCTATTCAAGAGCATGGAAGATCTTTTCATCTTCTAAGGTCTTCTTCTATTATTTTTTCAACTTTTTATAGTTTTCCTCATAGAGATCTTTTACCTCCTTGGTTAGCTTTATATCTAAGTATTTTATTTTCCATGGTGCTATTGTGAGTGGAATTGTTTTCTGGATTTCTTTTTCAGTGGATTTATGGTTGGCATACAGGAAAGCTTCTGATTTTTTAAGATTGATTTTGTATCAAGACACTGCTGAATTGGTTGATCAGTTCTATAAGTTTTTTGGATGAGTTTGTTGGGTCTTCTAAGTATAGTATCATGTCATCTGCAAAAAGGGACAGTTTTAGCTCTTCTTTCCCTATTTTTACACCTTTGATTTCCTTCTCTTGCCTTATTGCTCTGGCTAGGTCTCAAGAACTATATTGAACAGAAAAGGTGATAATGGACATTCTTGTCTTGTTCCTGTTTTTAGTGGGAACTCTTGCAGCTTTTCTCTATTTAATATGATGTTGGCTGTGGGCCTATTGTACATTGCCTTTATTATGTTGAGGTATGTTCCTTCTATTCTGATTCTCTAGCTCCCAAACAGGCCAGATGATGTGGGTCTGTGGACTGCATTTTGAGAGCCAGTGATTTAAAGACACCCACCGGGGGAGGGGAGGGGAGTGAGAGATTGGGAAGTTCTGTTGCTCTGTCTTCATTGAAGTCTCCATGCAAAAGCTCTTTTGGTTTTGCTGGGCCTGGACCTTCGAAACATAAAAATAAATATGTAATTACAAGTCTAGATAAGTGCCATAAAGGATAATGCAGCGCACCTTGAGGAAGCACACATGGGTCTCTAGCGAAGACCAGGACATAGCCAGCAAAGCCGAGAATGAGGATGCATGGAATTATCCAGAAGCAAGGCCAGGGAAGGGCAAGCCACGGAGGGGACCAGCATGTGCCTCAGAGTCACGCCGTCAAGGGAGAGAAGAGAGTGTGAAGAAAGAGTATATGAGGCTATTTCTTACCCAAAGAAACTATCTGACTCGTGGCTGGGGTCAGGTGACCACTCAAGAAGGAGTCAGAAGAGAGACGCCAGCGCCCCCACACCTGTCCCTGCCCCCTGTTCCTCCTGGGCCCCTCCGACCTGCCCAGCTCCCCCTGGGTGCCTGGGTGGACTGGGTGCCTTCTTTGCTTTCTGCTTCCTTACCTATTGCTCCGCACAAGGCACCCCAGCGTGTCCACTCAGAGTCCTGTGGGATGCTGTTGGCTCTGCCACTGGACTCAGCTGAGCTGGCTCTCGAAGCTGGGGTCACTGGGAGCGTGCCTTTGAGGAGTGTGGGGGACCCTGGTCTTCTGCCTCTGTGTCGTGACCATGGGAGAAATGGTTTTGCTGGGTCACCTGCTCCCACCAGCATGTGCTGCCTCACCACAGGCCCAGATCTATGGGGCCAATGAGTCATGGACCAGAACCTCCAAAACTGTGAGCCAAAATAACCCTTTTCTTTTTGTAAGTTTGCTAGCTCAGGTATTTTGTTATAGTGATGGGAAGCTAATACACAGGATTTCTTCTTTTTTACCTCTCAGAACTTCCTGCTTCCCTGTTCTCTTTCTCCCTGGCACATAGTAGGTGCTTATGAATATTTGTTGAGCTAATACTGTTATTACACGCTGTATCTGTGTATATATAGTGTATATGTGGAATATTTTCCATATACATCATATATTATATTTTACATATATAGTATATATTATATATTTAAGTATATTGTACATATTTACATACATTGTATATACTGTATGTATGTGTGTATCGATGCTATGTTTTATATGTGTCTACATATTATGTGCAAGAATCACAAGACTCCCCCATTCCAGGCACACTTCCATATTTGCGTATTAACTCCTCCCATCTCTCCCACAGCCTCTCCAAGGTGAGGCAGTGGATTCCAAGGTTAAGGGAGAAGAAGAGTATCATCATGGTGGAAGATGGCAAAGAAAAATGAGGAGTAGGAGGTGCTTGGGCAAAGCTGTCACCCTGTTTCTGTTCCTCCCTAACTGGCCTTAAGTCAGCAGCCCGAAGGAGCAACTGCTTCACTTGGTTCTGGGGAGAGATGGCTGCAATGGCCGTCGTCCTGGGGTGCGGAGCACACAGGCACCTGGCTGGGCACGTCAGGCCTGTAGTGAGTTTCCAGTTGGTGATAAGGGTGGGCCGCAGCCCGTGCAGGCATTCAGTGGCTTGCAGCGAGACCGTCCTCTGCAGCTGAAGGGCTCCTCATGTGCGTGATTTCCGAGGCTGTCAGTCGGCAGGACGTGCACTGGGCTCTCTCCACCATCTGGCAGCATCCTCGACATCGCGGCCCCTCCGCCCCCGCCAGCCTCCATCAGGATGTTGTAGAGTGGGATGGGCATGTATAGACGCCTGTGCGGTGACAGCCATGATTTAGCCGCGGCCGTTGCTTTCTGACATCTCCATAGCTCTTCTCGGCTCTGCCTGCGCAGCCGGCCAGCGGAGAGCGGTAGGAAGCCACGGGAGCAAATTGAATTTTCCACGGTGCGCTCATTCAGGAGGCTCATTCTTCAGGCAACTACCTGGAAGGTTCTAGCACTGCCCTACCTTGGCCCTGGCCAACTACCCTGGGGACGCTGCCCCCTCCAGGCAAGGGGAGGCTGCCCTGGGGACAGACAGGGGAGTGGCAGTGTGCCATCCCCTGTGGCTCCTGAAGTGGCTATGGAGATCTTCCCCAGGGTGGCCAAAAAAGTCCCATGAGAATTTCCCATTTCATGGGGAACTTGGCCACACGAAGGCCCCCTGGTGTCAATGGTGAGTGTTGTTTGTGGGAGCGACACAGCAACACACAAGGTAGCAGCTGCTCACATCCCTCAGACAAACAGGGTCACCCACAGCAAGGTTCCTCCAGGAGCAGAGATCTCCCTTACTGCCCCCCTGCCACCAAAACAGTGCAGCTAATGGGAGGACGTGGAGCTGAGGCCCTGGCGCCAGACACACTGTTTGTTTGTTTTTGTGTAAGCCCTAAATCCTCTCATGATTTCACTCCAACACTTTTGAGCTGGGCGTCAGCATGAGCTGTGGAATTTTCTGATGGAGGTGTCAGAACCTGTGCATCCTCCAGAGACTGATTTAGTTGTTTTCAGGTGAAACCAGGATGTGGGGTTCTCTTGCAGGTGGTTCTCAGCTGTAGCTTAAGAAATGCAGCCACTTAGCTGAGCGTGGTGGCTCATGCTTGTAGTCTCAGTACCTGAGAGCCTGAAACAGGAGGATCACAGTTCAAAGCCAGCCTTGGCAACTTAGCGGGGTTCTCGGCAACCTGGTGATACTCTGTTTCCAAGTAAGAAATAAAATCAGTCTAGGAGTATAGCTTGGAGGTTGAATGCCTCCAGGTTTGATCCCCAGCACCAAAAAAATAAAGAAAGGCAGCCACTAGCCAGGCATGGTGGAACACACCTGTAATTTCAGTACTTGGGAAGCTGAGGCAGGAGAATAACAGGTTCGAGGACAGCCTCAGCAAGTAGTGAGACTTTTATCAACCTAGTGAGACTGTTTCAAAATAAAAATAAAATAGGGCTGGAGGTGTAGCTTGGAGGTAGAATGCCTCTGGGTTCAATCCCCAGTACTGGAAAAAATAATAAAAGAAGAAATGCAGTCACTGAGGGAGACCCTCCTTCCCTGCAGCTCCCCCCTCAGGACTGTGGCAAGATGCCAGCTGCAAGCTGTGGGCTGTTTCGTCCTTTCCACCCCTCAGACATCATGGCGGCTCCCAGGACCCATCCTCAGCAGCCCACTCTGTGAGAGGACCACTTTCCTGTCGTCTCCCTCCCACAACATTGCTTCTGTTTCTCCAAAAGCAGGTGGCAACTTGCTGGGACACCTGGGCCTCCATGTGGGCAGCAGCAGAAATAACGGCATGCTCCTCTGCATGTCCTCGGGTGCCGAGCATGGTGGCAGACTGTGTAACTATTCTGTTGCAACAGCAAGACATATTTATTAAGTACTTACCTCGCTTGGGGCCCTGGGCTGACTGGCGACAAAGAGAAGAAAAGGCAGAAAAATGATGTTAACCCATACAGTGTCAAACCCATCAGATTGGTAAAGATGGAGAAAAGGAATAGCAAGCTTTGGGAGAGGTGAGAAGAAACTACGACAATATGCATAGGAATGGAAATTGGTAGGACCGTTGCTATGTGACTAACATCAAAATGTCTATTCCCTGTGATCCTAAAACTCTAGTTCCTGGAGATAGTAGAACGAGGACACAGACCTGTTCTGGTGCAACATTTGAGCCATTTCCCAAACATCTATAGTACCAAGAATCTACTATACTCAGGGAACGGAGCTAGGAACTAGGTCGAATAAATCAAACAGGCAGGAGGACGTCAGGGTGTAGATGGTTCTGAAGCTGATCACCTAGGTGAGGTCTACAAGAGCAAAAAGCCAACAGCGACCCAAGAAGTCATCATCCATGTGTGGCCGAGTCCACTCATTTTTACACAGCAAGGTAACAATATTAAGCAGTCCCTAAAAGTGCTATGTGTCGATAGTCCTTGCTAGAGGAGCTCTCTATGACGTTGAGTAAAACCGTGCAAATTAGGAAACAGAAAAATCCCAGAATTTATGTGTAGAATTACACATAAATGTTGCCCCGAATGCCACTGTCAGAATGCTCAAAGGATTTGCATGTGGTTGATGGAGAGTTTTAACCTTCTTTCGACCTTTCTGTATTGAAATTTTCTACGAGAGCATGACCACGGAACGCAAACATTATCTTTGTATGCAGGATGAATGAATGAATATAAGAATGGGGAAGAAGCAAAACAGCATCAAAACCCAACCAAGCCAGTGGCTCCTGGAATGGCTGAACAGCCTTCCTGGAAGCCCCGGCGCTCTCCCTCGCTGCTTCCTGAGACTCTTTGCCCTGCAAGGACTTGACTTTGCAGGGAGGAGGAACTGGGGCTGTCATGGGTCAGGCATCCAGGAACTGGGGCCATTGCTGTGACTGCTGTGATCCTGCTGTGTCCTGAGATGGACACTTTGGCTTCTTATAATCTGACCCCTGCAGGACCCCATGGCCTTCCTAGCTTTGTGCAGCTCTGGGGCTCTAGGAGCCGGGTCTGGCACCGGCAGCAAGTGAGATCAATGCTGGCCACATGTATGGCTGTGATGTGGCCAGCTGGCCGCGGGCCTGGCTCGTTGCTTCTTACTCTGGAGGCTCCGCAGCCCCGGCTGGCTGACCAGGCACAGCTGCAGCAGTTAGACCTTCCCGAGCCGCGCATCTGGCTGTCAGGGTTATTCACTGTAGTTTGGGTCCCCGGCCCAAGACCCCTTTCCCCGAAAGATGCCCTTCCAAGCCCGACTCCTGACTACTAAACCCAAACTCGAATTGATCTCACAGCTGTTCTTCAAATGTGGTGCCAGCCCCCTTGCCAGAGCCAAGCAGTTTGGACTTGCACTGAATCAGGGCGATTTCTCCTCTGGGGCTTGTTGTTGATTTCGGAAACAGTTCTCATTCAGCAAAGCCTTTCGGTGGAGACAGGAACAAGTCCTGGCAACATCATTCGTTTGGAGAACTGGCCCCGAAGACCCTCCGTCTGTCTGGTAATGTCATCCAGTTCCTGAATGGCTGTGTGATTTGCTCATGAAAAAGAAAAGAGGAGCATGAACCCCCCTCCCCGCAGCTCCCTCCCACCCGATGAGGCGCAACTGCAAACCTCGAGGCCCAGATTCAGGAATTAAACACCAGGCGATCAACTCAGCACTAGGCAGCTGGGGAAAGCGGCTGGGTGGATATTTGGAATAAGGCATCTGGTGGCCCTGGAGGACAGGAGGTGCAGGCACTTTAAGGAACCAGTACATGGTGGTGAGGGTAGAGAGCGGCGGTAGGGGTGAACAGTGGGCACGCTTTACCCAGTACAAAGCACGTTTCCTTACATCCTCCCAGAGCTGCAGTTGAAGACACCGGCTTTCCTAAGACACACACCACCCAATGGCTGTGCATGGTGCATTCGTTCATTCGTTCATTCACTTATTCCCAAAGACTTACCGAGCTCCTACTTTTTTCCGCTCTGCTAGGTAACTATTAGTAAGATTCTCCAGAATAAGATGTGTACATATAAGGGAGAGGTTTAACTTAAGGAATTCACTGGGCTATGGAGATTAAGTCCAAACTCTGTAGAGTGGACATGCAGCCTGGACGTCCAGGAAGAGCTGGTTCTGCAGTTGAGCCCAAAGGCCATCTGCTGGCAGCAATCCTCCCTGCTTGCGGGGAGTTCAGTGTTTCATTGTTGTTGCTCTATTCAGGCCTTCAAATGATTGGATGAGCCCTCCTTCCCCTCCATTATGGAGGGTAATTTTGCTGGATTCGAAGTCCCCTGGTATCAACGTTAATCTCATCCAAAAACATCCTCACAGGAACATCCAGAAAATTTGACCAAAAAGCCAGGCACCATAGCCCAGCCAAGGTGACACATGAGTGAACCATCATGAAGACACGGAAGCTGAACACACCGCCCTGTAGAAAGTCACAGACTAGTAATGACAGCGACAGTGAGGGGGGAGGACTTGCTTATAATTCAACAGCAGGGAAAAGAATCCATGGCCGCACCCACATTCTCTGAGATAAGAGGACATAGAAAGAAAGAGGGAGAGAGAGGGAGAGGGAGAGGGAGAGGGAGAGGGAGAGGGGGAGATATCTGTGCAGAGACCACCCATAAATTCACTGTATTGTGAACAGGGGAACTATGGAAAAAATTCACAAGCAGTATGGCAGCCAGTGGAGCAGACACCAGTGCTGTGTCCTGTGGGTTCTAGACACCCGCCCCAGCCATAGTGCAGGGTTTGGAGCTAGCCACCCCACCCCCCACCCCAGCTGTTCACCACATTCCCACTCAATCCTTTGCAATTATAGCTAACAGTGGCCTCAACTGTGCTTACCCAGCACCCACTAAGCCCACCTCGGTTTCTTCCCAGACTCCTGCCCATACTCTTCATCTGGGTCTCTACGTGGACCATGTGACACAGCCCTAAGCCAATCAGAGCCTCCCACTGTCACGCTAGGGTGATTATCAAGAATAGCACTCGGAACTGGGTGTGGTGCTACATGCCTGTGATCCCAGTACTTGGGAGGCTGAGACAGCAGGATCATAGGTTTGAATCAGCCTCAGCAACTTAGTGAGACTCTCAGCAACCTAGTGGCACCCTGTCTCCAAATAAGAAATAAACTCGGGGGTATAGCTTGGAAGTAGAATGTCTCTGGGTTTAATTCCTAGTACCACAAAAATAAATGGAAGGAAAGAAGGAAGGAAGGGAGGGAGGGAGGGGCGAGCTTGGCACTCATGGAGTGGATTCTCACTGTGAGCTTACTGTCAGGTATTCACCCTTCTACTCTCACCCTAAACCTGAGCACTGAGTGGAGCGGAGTGGATGTCGCCTCGGAGCCTGCGAGCAAAGCCAACACGTTAATGGGCAAAGTGGAGAGAGAAGCTGGACCTTGGTAGCTCCCCCAGCATGTGGAGGAGGCTGGAAGATAGTGTGAACCGAGACCCACAAGCATCCGGCAGTGATTAAAACCCCGAGGACGGCATTAACAACATGTGTCAGGCACTTACTGCGTGTCAAGCACTACCATATTTTGTCTTATTTAATCCCATCACCGTTCAATAGGTAGTTACTCAGATCCCCCTTTAGAGCTGAGAAGACAGTCAAATGCTTTAAGTAATATCCTCCAGGGCCTCCTCAGAAGCCAGCAGTACAATCGAGTTTTCTACCCAGGTCTCTGATGTAGAACCCCAAACTCTTGCCTCCTTAATAATTCACAAAACCTTGAGGATGACTGGGAAGGTTTTAAGGCATTCCAAAGACCCAGGACAACCCCTGGAGATTTGGTCACACGTTTGGGCGTGGGGCCCTGGGCCTGGTACCTCCTCAAAGCCCCCAGCTAACCCCTTCCTTACAGGCAGCCAAGATCAAGACTGGCTTCAGCACATTGTGTGGGATGAAGTTCTTATTTCTGTAAAATAGCTTCAGTTGCTTATACTAAAACCATGTGACTCCTCCGCCCAGCTTCCAGGCAGCTCAGGAGCTTGCAGAGCACCACTGCCATACAGATGACTTACGTGTTACGGCGGCCCCTGACCGACACAACCTGGCTGATTCAGAGGATTTGACTGAGGACTTCGAGGGCGGGGAGTGGTCCAGGTTGGCACAAGAAAGAGCTCCCTTCTCTTTTTTATGTGGCCTGTCATGTTTAGAAAACACACTTTATAGCACCACTAAGTAACAGAAAGCAGCTGCACTGGGAGACGCAGGGGACCTCAGTTCCTGGCTTGTCACCGCTGTGATCCATGTTCTGTGGCACTCTGCTTACTAGAGCAAACTTCTCGGTGATGTGCAGGGGCGGTGTACACAGCTGGCCCCCCATGCACACCCCACGGCAAGGGCCAGGAGCAGGCCTGGCCAAGTCGGCGTGAGAGCCCTCTCCATGTCTGCGGCTGCTTGGGTGGTTGGGGGCAGGGAGAGGGTTAATTTTTATTTTTCCCAGAGATTGGCCAAATGTAATCTTTCGGGAATTCCTTTGTGAACATTATTCCTTGCTTTAAAAAAAATAAAAATAAAAATAAAACCGGGTGTGGTGGAGCATGCTTGTAATCCCAGCATTTGGGAGGCTGAAACTGGAGGATACGGGTTCAAGGCCAGCCTCAGCTACTTAGTGAGGCATTCCAAAACTTAGTGAGACCCTGTTTCAAAATAAACAATAAAAAATAGGGTCGAGGACGTAGCTTGGAGGTAAAATGCCCCTGGTACCGCAAAAAAAGAAAACAAGCCTGGATTGCAATTTTGCCTTTATGGCCTCTCCCAGTAGATCGACTTTTATTTCAAAAGTAAAACCCCAGCACAAAGGGCAAGGAAGCTTCCAAACCTTTTCAGGATGGCTGGAGAGCAAAAGCTTCCATCACGATGCCCCTGCAGCACCTGCGTCATCAGGGAAATACCTTTGGCATTTGCATTCCCACATTCGGGTTCCCTCCCAGTCTATGATTCTGAGTTTCTTTGTCTAGTACACTGCCTAGCACATAGTTGGTTGAGTGTGTGTGTGTGTGTGTGTGTGTGTTTTAAGAACAAGAGAGGAAAATAATGCCTATTTAGCCATCTAGCTGCCTCCTCCTCCATCTCCTCCTCCTCCTCCTCCTCCATACTGGGGATTGAACCCAGGGATATTCTACCTCCAAGCTATACCACCAGCCCTTTTCATTTCTTATTTTAAAACAGGGTGTTACTAGGTTGCTGAGGCCCTCACTAAGTTGCCAAAGCTGGTATTGAACCTATGTCTCAGTTTCCCAAGCACTGGAATTATAGGTGTGTATCATGCATGGCTAACTAGCTCCCTTCTTTATCCAAGAATCCATAGGGCCTTCAGGATTACATAAAACATAAGATGATGCCCAAACTTTTAGTTTTGATGAAACATTTCACCATTGGGGGGAAATTTAAGAAAGAAAAAACAAATACAAAACTATCCCAAATTTGTTATTAGTATTTTAATCTGCTTCAAAAAACAGAAAAGCTTTAAAGCTATGTTCAGGGCTGGGGATGAATGCAGGGGAGTTTTTCTAAAAGGAAACATGGAGACTTTGGGGCCTGGTATTTAGCTCTTAACACCTTTCACTCAAACTGGTCTTTTCGCAACACTCTTTAGTTACAACGGAAGAGGAAGTGACCAATCTGTGCAAGATCACATTTCTCCTCGTTGTCCAAAAGACTACTGTGAGGGTCTCTGATACATATCTCGTGAGATCAAGGTCCACCAGGTCTTCTGCATTTCCCAAATCTACGTCAACCCTGTTCTCTAAAGAGATGGGGCAGGTTTGTCCTGACTCGTTCCGTGGTGAAGCCAGGACAGTACATGGTGGTTGCTCCTTTCTTCTACAGGAATGCTGAAATTGTTCAATCATTTTAGAAGGGATTGCTATGATGCCAGTCTGAAGTGTCTACAAGTAATCCCTTTTCCGTAAAAAAAGAACTAGGAAATCTCTTTCCATGCCCACTGTCTCCCACCACCCCCATAACTCACGATTCCTCCAGGGGCACAGGCCTGGGTACACGTGAGCTGAGCCTCCAGGTGGCACTAGCTTGGACTAGCTAGGCGCTCTCCCGCTGTCCACCTGGCCTTGTGGATCAGCCAGTTCCTTCCCTCGACAGTTGCTTAAAAGTAAGCCACAGAAGACAGGAGCACGCTTAGTGTGGCCGTGGTCTGTTCTGGGCTTCAACAGGCGCTCACCGTTTGTCTAATATAGAAGAAGACAGTGTTTTGTTCTCAACCAAAGAAAGTTGCAGAATGAGACAGGGAGAGAAGCCTTATTCAAAATCATGTCCTTCTCTAGTTCTTGTCTCCTCCTCATCCCTTCCCTTCAGCAACCCACACTTTTCCATTGCTCTCCTTTTCTGGGGAATAGCTCTGCAAGTCACCATCCCAGCTGCCCAGAACCCAGCTGTCCCAGGTTGCACATGGCCAGGCAGCATCTGGGTGGGGCTCCCGGGGGACCTGAAGGACAGCTCTGGGGCCTCTGAGTGTCGAGAACGCACCCTTCCTGTGGGATTTGTACTTGAACCCCTGAGCTTATCCTCAAATGATTAAGGCAGCTGCAGAAATCCTGGCCAGTGCTGACCATTGGTATTGATGCCCAAGGCAACACAGGCCTTCTGAACTTCCCAGGTCCCAGAACTCATCCATGAGGCTAGGTTTGGAAAGACTGACTGGACGGTCCCCATTATCTGTGCTATCTCTTGGCTCCTGGCGTCTCTCTGTGGGATCTTCATGGTCCAAGATGGTTGCTTTAGCTCCAGCCATAACATATGAATTCTTTGTTAAGAACAAGGAAATGCAGAAAGGTGTATTGCTTCCTTTTAATGAAATCTTTACAGCAGTCCTATTCAGTAATTCAGCTAACATCTCATTGGCCTGACCTTACCACATAGTTAGTTATACCAGCTGGGAATTTTACTCCAGTGCTTGAAGGCTGGCATTACTTCCAGTTAAAGCGGGTGTTCTCAGGGAGAGAGGAAATGTTGAGAAGAAACAAGTAGTCTCTGGCCAGGCTCAGTCAGTCTCGGTTGGGTAGACAGATGGTTCAGCCACACTCAGCCCTTTCCCACCCAGCCCTGGGGGCCCACTGCACAGCAGGTCATGTTAGAGTTGACCTGTCGTGCGTATCAGCGTAGCCTTAGCTGCTTCACTGAGTGGGGGTCCAGGGGCTGGATCAGGAGAGGGAGGGGTGAAGCAGAAGCCACTCTGTCGTCCTTGGCATCCTCCTGCCAACAAGTCAGGCCCAAAGTCAATGACAGAGAGAATAGTCCAGGGCCCAGGAGGGATGACTGCAGACACTAATGCTGTCTGATGGAGTGGAGACAGCCAAGGATCAGGCTGACCTTAGTCCCCAGGACTCTATGCTTGGCCATTGAAGCATCTCACAGTCCACCCACAGGGTGCAGTATTCACCCGCAGCCATGGGCACCATGGTCATCCAGGTCTGTGCTCTGGGCAGGTGCAGAAATTCCAGCTGATGAATGGGGAACTTTAGGCCAGAGAAGGAGGAGAGATACACCACATGGCCAGCTGGGTCCCAAGAGCCCTAGTCTCACCTTGGGACCTGCGTCCTCCTGGCTCAAGGGTGTAGAATGTTCTGAGAAGGTTGGTCTCCTGTGGGTGCCAGAAGCAGGTGCCAAGTCACAAGTTTCTGCAGGAAGTCAGATTCAGGGAAATCTAGGCCAGGTCCCACACGCTGAGTGGACATGCTGGAGACTGCCACCTTGCAGCTTTCTGAGCACAAACCATTGCCTACCTCCCTTCACCCTCAGCCACTCCAAGACTGATTCGTCTGGGTGTTGGGAGTGGGAAATGTCCACAGTTGACAGTCTCTTTAACCCTGAGGAGCAAAAAGTGTGCATTTAGCTAACAGGTGATTCACCATGACCACCACCATCACCAACACCAACATCATCACCATCACCACTACCAACTCATTACCGCCACCATCACCAACACCATCACCAACACCAAAACCAACACCACCAACACCATTACTATCATCAACACCATCATCATCACCAATCCTCCATCACCACCAAACCAACACCAACACCACTATTATCAATACCAACAACATCACCATCATCCACACCATCACCACTACCAACCCATCACCACCACCATCACCATCAACACCACTATCACCAACACCAACACCAACACTAATACCATCACTACCATTACTACCATCACTAACACCAACACCATCATCAATACCACAAAAAACACAACAACACTGCCAATACCTTCACCAATGCCTTCACCACCAATACCAACATCAATGCCACCACCAACACCATCACAAACACCAACCCATTACCAAAACACCATTACCAACATCAATACCACAATATCAACACCATCATTAACACCACAAACACACCACCACCATCACTACTATTGCCAATACAATCACCAACACCAACATGATCACCACCACCATCATCACCATCACCGACCCCACAAACACCCACACCAGTACCACAACCAGCATCATCACCATCATCAACACCATCACCACACCATCACGAATACCATAACCACCACCAACACTACCAAAACCACCCACACCATCACTGATGCCATTACCACCAACACCACCACTGGCACCAACACCACTACCAAGACCACAGGTGAGCACCGACGCAGAACGCTGAGCTCTCTACTTGCAGAGGAGTGTACTCACTCCAGGGCAGGCCCTGCGCCGTGCATTTTGCACCCATATCCATTCTCGTCTCCTCCTATCCTGTGCTATAGAAGTTATTATTATTGTCCCTATTGTACAGATGAGGAAACTGAGGCGTGGAGAAGTTGATCTGCCCCCAGACCACACTCATGGGGAAACTCAACAATCACCCACAGGGAAGGGGAAAGGACAGCTAGAAAAAAAAGTGGCCTCCCTGCAGCAGCAGGGGCCTTGCTAGTGGGGCAGGATCACCGCGACGTGAGCCCTAGCTCAGGGTCTCTCATTACCATGCCCCTGTCACAGGGTGATAGGGCTCGGCAGTCCTAGGAGAGGTCTGAGCCCCGAATCCTCACATCACAGATGAGGAAACTGAGGCTGGAATGCCCGGGTTCTGTATCAGAGGTCCAATGTCCTTGGCATCACATTTCGTCTAGGCTCTTCCTGTCCCTCCTAAGTTATTTTAGAAAGGCTTATCTTTGGTTAAAACAAGAACAACAATGTGTTCCTTGTCCTGTGGGCACGTTTGGATGTCCTCTCACCTTCTTATTAGCACCAAGTGTGGAAAAGGGTGTGGAAAAGGCTGAGGTGGTTAAAAAAAGAGACCAGAATCCTCCATCCGTGTATTGTGGGGGAAGAAGTAACTTCCGGGGACTTAGCATCACTTAACCAGGGCCCCTCCCCATGTACCGAGGGCTGCATTTCACCCTTCAGCCCCTGACGGGAGATGTAGCTCAGGACAGCGGGGCTCATTCAGGTGACCAGCCTGAGACCACACACTTGACAAATGGCAGAACCTGTTCTACAGGAGGGTGGCGGAGTGCCTCCCACAAATGAGGTCCCACCAGCCGCTAAGCTTTGTTTGGCTCATGAGCTAAGAAGATAATTTACACTTCTAAACGACTGAAAAAAAAAAAACAAAGAAATTCAAATTTCAGCATCCATAAATAAAATTTTATTGCAACACACCATGCCTGTTCATTTACAGATTGTCTGTGGTCGCAACAGAAAAGTTGTGGCAAGCAAGCCTCAAATCTCCTGCCTGGTCCCTTTCAGAAAAAAGTTTGCTGTGCTCTGTAGCACAGGATCTTAACCCCTGATCTAAGGTTCCCAAGAAAGTTCTGATGGCACCAAAGACCTGAGCCCAGGTTTTCCTGCTATGGTGTGAATATGGTTTGCCCCCTCCAAAACTCTTGTTGACATTTGATAACCACTGTGTTGTGTTGGTAGGTGGCCCCTTTTGAGAGATGATTAGGTCATTAGGAGGGAACACTGCCTCTCCCCTGGGACTAGCTTAGTGACTGCAAGAACCGGTGGCTATAAAGCCAAGCAGATGCTGGGCTCCATTCGGAAATTCCCGCCTCCAGAACTGGGATCAAAGGGCTCAGCCAGAGTTTGGGGGTGGGTAGGTTTGGCCTCCTTTTGCAACGGATGAGGGTGAGGCAGTGAAACCTGTGTGTGTGTGTGTGTGTGTGTGTGTGTGTGTGTGTGTGTGTGTGTGTGTGTGTGTACGTGCACACATGCATTCATGTGCATGTACATATGCCTGTGTGTGTTATTGGAGATTGAACCCAGTTGCTGAGGGCCTTGCTACATTGTTGAGGCTGGCCTCAAGCCTGCAATCCTCCTTTCTCAGCCTCCCAAGTACTGGGATTATAGATGTGCACCACCATGCCCAGTCATCCCCAGCCCTTTTTATATTTTATTTTGAAACAGGCTCTTGCCAAGTTACTGAGGGTCTCCCTAAGCTGCTGAGGCTGGCTTGAACCTTCCATCCTCCTGTCACAGCCTCCCAAATACTGGGATTACAGGGGTAGATCACCATGCCCAGCTTGTAGACACTCACATTCGAGGCCAGCATCTCTCTCTGCCTCAAAGTGGCATGCAGGGCCTTCCCAGGTTTGGCCTTGTGTCCATGGAGGGGACTTCCTCCCCAAGGTGATCTCAAGGAAGACCTCCCTGCCACCAAATTCACGCCACTCCTTCTGCTCACTTATTTGCAAAATCTTAGAGATTCCTTTCTATTATTTCAAACCTGGTAAAACAAGTACATCTGGAGCAGGCTAACTTTAACCCTACTGGTTAATTCATTCGTGTGAACACATTCACTGCTCATTTGTTCAACAAATATTTGCTAAGGCCCCACAAAACATAGTCAAGGCACAGGGCCCCTGGAGGGCCATGATTGAAGAGACAGCAGAGGAGGCTGGGAGGGCGAGGCTGGATCTGCAGTGGTCACCTCTGTGCTTGGCCTATGTGCCATGTGTCGAGGTGTTTGAGAGCATGAGAGGCAAAGGGCACAGCCAGAGTTTGGGGGTGGGTAGGGTTGGCCTCTTTTTGCAACGGATGAGGGTGAGAGGCAGTGAAACCTGTGAACCGTGTGTGTGTGTGTGTGTGTGTGTGTGTGTGTGTGTGTGTGTACATGCATATGTATATGCATGTGTGTGCTATTGGAGATTGAACCCAGGGACATTCTACCTCCAAGCTACACCCCCAGGCCTTTTTCTTTTCTTTTGTGTTTTTTGAAACAGGACCTCACCAGGTTGCAGAGCGTCTTGCCAAGTTGATTTTGATTGTGTGAAGGAGCATTTGATGCTGCTGCCTGTAGCTCTGGGGTGGGTCACTGCTGCAAGGACCGCTTCCCATTTACAGAGGAACTGTCACAGCAAAATAAGCCAGTCTGGAAGCTACTGCAGCCTTGCTCTCCTACCCCCCCCCCTTCACTCCTGCTCCCCTGCTGGCACCACCAATCCTGACACTCAGCTGATCTTTTAAAAGTGAGACAAACAAAACTGTGTGCAGAATTGGATGTTTATTTCCACCATCTGCGTAGCAATACAAGTTCAAGTTATAACGGCATCCACTCTCCATCAGTATTAGGGAACCATTTAAACATCCACAGCCATTTACTGATTATAAACACACACTAAAAAAAAAAAGGCCGCGAGTGGCATGTGGCCCCGCACCTGCTGCCTCTACGCGTCAGTCAATTTCATGCCTAGGAAGCTCTGGGCTCCGTGGGGAAGGCTCTAGAAGTGGTTTGGTTGATTGTGGGTTATACTTTTTTCCTTTTTTCCTGGGGAACAGCATAAACCAAGTTGGCCCCAGAACACATTATTGCAAATAGATGGGAATAAATGGAAAATAGACAATGATCATAAATATAAACCAAAAAGTGCTGAATTTTCTAATGTTAACAGGTCCATTTGCTTTTTTAATTAGTAGATTAAAGAAAAAAAACCTGATGAGTATTTTTACTGGCCTTTGAGAAGAGTTATCAGGGGTCACTGTTGAAAAGGCTCTTGCAAAACTCACCTCACCCCATCCCACTCCAGCCCAGGTGCGTGTCACTGGCAGGGAGCAATGAAGATGGCTCTGAAACTGCACGTAGAGAGCAGGCCAGGACATAGACCGCACGGAGGAAAGGATGCATTTCACAGGGAAACAAAGAAGGTCTATCCAGAAGCTATGAAAACGGTCGGGGACAACTTTATGTCTTGCAAAGGGTCTCTGCCTCTTTGAGACCTGTTCCTGCCCATCGTGGGCCTGTCCGGAAAGCCTAAGATGGGAGGTTTCAACAGATCCCTTGTGCCTAGGGACCCTTGGATCCTGCATGGAACTTCTCCAAAAACAGGGACGGTTGGGTTTTGGGGTTTTTTTTTTTGTTTTTTTTTTTTTGCTTCGGTCTTCTTCAGGCAGCTTTCTAACCAAACATACCTCTTGCCATGATAGTGGAAAGAACCCATTTATTGCCCATGACCGAGTTTTTTGGAGGAAGGAGTGTAGAACTCTGTTCTCAGCTTTTTATGTGGTCAGATGCTCCAAGTTCCTCCTCAAAGCTCCTTGGTCTATCTAATGTGATCCCGGAGACACATCAGGCAGGATCTTCCCCAGAGGGCCCCCCACTTCGCTCTTCTCATCTCTCCCAGGGGGCGCCCTCTGCCTCCCTCTTCCGGTGGAAGCTGGCTTTGAGATGGCGCCCTGCCTTCTGCAGCTCATTAAGCCCAGGAGGCTGCAGCCCAGCCTTGCTCCAGTCACCTTCCGTCCACTTTAACAAACGCTACCACCTTACAGGCTCGATCTTATCTAGGATTTCAACTGGAAGCCTTGTGTTAGGAAAGCTGACACTGAAATTGAATTAATATTCAGGCACGGATTCAAGTCCATGTCCAGGATAACTAAAACCTGGACTTTTTTTTTTTTTGCAGTATTAGGGATTGGACCCAGGGGTACTCTATCTCTGAGCTATGCCCCCAGGTCTATTTTTGTTTTTATTTTGAAACATAGCATCCTGGAAGATCTGTGGGAGCCTGTGAGGAGGTATGAATAGACCCCACAAATCCAGTCTAACTCCAGGGAAAGTTGTTAGAAAGATCGTCTCAGCTGGGTGTGGTGGTGCACCCTGGTAATCCCAGTACTTGGGAAGCTGTGACAGGAGGATCACAAGTTTGCAGCCAGTCTCAGTAACTTAGCAAGACCCCATTTCAAAATAGAAAATAAAATAGGACTGGAGGTGGAGCTTGGAGGTAGAATGCCCCTGGGTTCAATCCCCAGTGCAATAATAACAACAAAAAAAAAAAAAAGAAAAAAAAAGAAAAAGAAAAAAAAGAAAGTCTCAAGGACTTTGAATCTCTTTCCTGTGTACTTCCCTAATTCTCACGGGTTTCTAATGCTGTTTCTCAGCTATAACCCCTTTCCCACTAAATCTACCATTTCCTGATTCTACTTAGATTCTGACTCAAATGTAATAAAAAGGTAATTAATAAGTCCTGACCACCTACTTGATGAGATCAACACATTATTGCCAAAATTTTTAGGTGGGATAATAGTATAGTGGCTTTAAAAAAAAAATGAACCCTTTACTTTGGAGGTACATATTGAGAAGTGAGCGTAACCCAGGAATAAAGCCTGAGATTTGCTTTAAAATACTTGAGGGGCCGAGCGTGGTGGCGCACGCTTGTAATCCCAGCATTTGGGAGGCTGAGACCAGAGGATCCGGGTTTGCGGCGAGCCTCAGCTATCTAGTGAGGCACTCCGCAACTTAGTGAGACCCTGTTTCAAAATAAAGAATAAAAAATAGGGCTGGGGGTATAGCTCGAAGGTAGAATGCCCCTGAGTTCAATCCCCAGTACTACAAAAATAAATAAATAAATAAATAAATAAATAAATAAATAAATAAATAAATAAATAAAATACTTGAGGGGAGGAGGAGACGCTAGGAGGGCAGGGTAAACTAAGTGGGACTTGGTAACACGAAGCTCAGTGATGAATGATGGTTACTAGGGACCATCCAATTTTTGGTATGTGTTTGAAAGTTGCTATGATAAAAAGGCTTTGCTTTATTTTTTTTTTTCTTCTTTTTTTAAGCTCATTTTTAGGGTAACATATGTATCCTTCAGTATTCTTGCAGCTATAATCTAAAGATGTGATCACATAACTTAGGGGAAAGAATATTAATTTGCTTACTGTTTGGGGCTCAATCCATGTGAGGGCGGCAGGAGTCAGAGGGAGAGGACATGGGCTGTGCCCCTTACATCATGGAGGCCAGAAGCAAGAGAGAGAGACAAAGGAGAGAGAGGAGAGAGGGGAGAGAGAGGACGGAGGGAGAGGGAGGAGGGAGGGAGGGACACCACGCCCTGCACACGCAAGCAGGGGGAGGAGGATCCATGTATAATTTCCAAGGCTGCACTCCCCGATACCCCCTCCTTCCGCCACCCCCTACCAGCCTTACTGGGTATCATCCAAGTAAATCCATTACAATGGATTTATCCACTTTGGGGCTTATAACCCTCAAGACTCAATTACATTGGCACCAAACACCAATTTGTAAGCTCTTCAACAAAGGGACCATTCCGTATCTAACCATAGCTTAAGTTCCTCCTTAAAGGTGGATCTAAGAAGTCCTGATAAGGTTAAATAGCAGTTTATCTATTTCCTGAGGCATCTACATTTTAATAGGAGGAAAAAAAAAAACCCTAAAACAAGGAAAAGAATTCCAACAGTGGCGGGTGTAGGCTGAAACCAAGGGAAAGGAGAAAAGAGAGGGCTGCTTCCAAAGAAGGTCACTTATGCCAAGAGCTCTGAAGAGCATTCCTGTCTTAATTTTCTCTTTTTCTCGCCTCCTCCCCTTTTTTGGGAAAAGAGTAGTTTCGATTTTCTTTTTTTAAAACTGGACAAATAAGATTTAATAAACATCAGACTAATAAACACAGCCACATTTTATAAAGACTATTTCTAGTGCTATTTTAGTAAAGATCTTTTCTTTTACTTGTAGTTAACTACCATTAAATAGCTACTATCAGACTCCTTGTTATATATTGGATTCTTTGCTTCGTATGTCACATACATAATTTCATTGGATGCGTATTTCAATCCTATGAGGTCTTATTATCCTCATTGTATGGATGAGTCAAAAGGTAATTTGTGCAGGTGGTTCAGCCATTAAGAGGAGATTTCACCAGGGTTGAAGTCTGGCCTCTCCATTTGTTGTCAGTATATGGCCTTGAAGGAAATTCTTCCTGTAACTGGGTGATTTCCTTCTTTTACAAGTCTGTGGACCACTTTTCAAAGGTGTGCTAAATCATTGTGTTGAGCCATTATTTAAAAACAGTAATTAATATTTTATATCATTTATAAAAAATGATCCAGACTGAAACAAACTCATGATCTGTGAAGGCCAACAAATGAAGTATCTGTCAAACTAATGAGCTACTCGGTAGACTCCTGTGGTTTGAGTAGTGCTGAGGGGACGCACTCTGGGGTTTGGCAGGTTTGTTTATAGCAAGGGAGAAGAGGAGCAAGAGAGAAGGAGAATGGAAAGGTTGGCAGGGGAAAGTGGGCCACAGGTGTGGTACATTGCATCTTCTGGGAAGCAGACAAGGAGGCAAAGAATAGAAGTTTTATCGGGGAGCAACACCTGTCAAAGAAAAGAGGGGAGCAGGCTACAGCAAGGGAGCTGTCAGCCCTTGATGCGGAGTATCAACCATCCTGAGGGGGCTCCCAAGCAAAGACTGCCTGTTAGAGGACATTGCCCTGGTGACTCCTGGATCCTGGCCTTGCTCTGAAATTGGCCATAGAGCATGCCTTTAGCTCAGAGACAGACCTGAGTTCCCCTTGAAGGAGCTAACAGCAGGGAGCCTGTCAGCTGAGCGGCTCCTTGCAGCTGGTGAGCCAGTCTTTCCTTGTAGGAACCTCTTGCAGTATCTCTTGGTGTCTGTCACCTCAAACAAAAATTTTTTTGGCGCTCTAATCTAAGAGAGATGGAGAATTACTGAATAGTTTCAATCAGACATGATGAGATTTCGTAGTTATATAAATATTTAATAATACCTACTGAATCATTCATTTAACAAATACTCGGGTATGTGTCATGTGGCAGGTGTGGCTTAGGTGCTTGGGATACATGAGTGAAGCTTCTGGTCTAGCAGAGGGAGAGACAAACAAGATGACATAAGAAATATGTAAACTACCTGGTATGCAGGGCCTCTGCTCCTCAGTGTGCTCCATGGGCCAATAGTACAGCTATTAGTACAGCTAATAGTATAGCTATTCCTAGGGATTTGCTAGAAATTCTGGGGCAGGACCAGACCTACTGAATTCTAATCTGCATTCAAACAAAAACTCCCAGTGATTCTTAGGAACACTAAAAATGAGCCCTCATCTTCGATTTTAAGACAATTTTTAGACAATGTCAAGGTGGGAGAGACAGCTACAGCATTAAAAAGAGTAGTCATGGAAAAGAGGAGACTAAATAAAAACCACGGAAGAAGTGAGTTGAGATGTTCCAGGCAGAGGGAACAGCGGGAGCCCAGGCTGCAGGGCAAGCTGAGCCTGGGGTGGGAAACGGCAGGATGGCCAGGAGGGCTGGAGCAGAGAGGCAAGGATGAACGTAGGAAAAGATGAATCAGCAGGACGAAAGGGATTGGGTACCATGCTAAAGGCAACAGGGCGTTTGGGGACACAGCGATGACTCGCTTGCATTGAGTGGTACAGGGCACAAATACGAGCTTTAGCAAGTGAGTGACATGATCTGTCTCAAAGGGTCACTCTGGCCGTTGCACTGAGAACAGACTGTATGGAGGCCTTGGTGGAAGCAGAGAGATCTTTTGGGGAAAGAGTAGGAAGGAGATGCTATAATCATACAAACAAGAAACATTGGTAGTTCAGACCTGGTTGGTTATGGGGTGGGGTGGGGTGGGGGGAATTCCTGGGATATTTCTATGGTAGATACATGACTTCTTGATTAGATGTGGGATGTACCAGCGACAAGGATAACTTCAGGTGTTTGGCCTCTGCAATGGAAAGAACAGGAGTGTGAACAACTGAGGCGGGAAGGCTGTGGGTGAGCACACTGGGCAGGGGGATCGAGGGATCCTCTTCGGCAGGTCTATTAGACATCTAAGAGATGGTGATTAGGCAGTTGTACAAGACTGTGGGGTTCAGGAAAAAAGAGATAAAGATTTAGGAGCCATGACCAGCCATTCTACTCTAAAGTTATATAAGAATAGGGCTAAACATATTGAACAACTGCTGTTTGTAGGTCTACTGACTACACCAAAAATTGGTCAGATAATACACTCCCTGTGGAGTTGTTGTGACAGGAACTTGTTCTGTACATCTCTCCTAGGTCAGGAACTGAAGTTTCAGGTGCATAAAATAGTTAATACTCTTTGTTTCATTCATACATACATGTGTATATATATATTTGTATATATGTGTGTATGTGTATGTATGTACATATGCATGTCTATGTATATATGTGTGTATGTATGTATGTATGTGGTACTGGGCATTGAACTTACGGACACTTTGCCACTTAGCTACACCCCAAACCTTTGAAACGGTCTTGTCAAGTTGTCCAATGGCAGTCCCCTGCTTCAGCCTCCTGGAGTAGATGGGATTACAGGCCTGTGACACCATGCCCAGTGTTAATGTATTTTAAAGTGTTGTTTTTAATTCTCGAATGTATGCAAAAACCAAAGGAAACTCACAAAAATCAAAATAGGAAAACCCTATTAAAAAAAAAAAGATGGTCATCTAAAATCAACTATTTTCACTGGAAAATGGATAAAATTCACTGATGACTCCCCTCAGGAGAAATTCTATGGAATAACTATCATAGATTCCCAAACTTATTGGCTTACCATCTCTTTTGAGGAAAAAAAAAAAAAAAGAAAGAAAGAAATTACTCAGTCTCCCGCCCTCCAGCATCCTGGGCATTTCTACTGCCCCTTACTTTTATTCAATGCCCCTCAACTGTACCCAAGGTCACTACTCACTCCCTGATCATTCCAGCATGCCCCTCAGGTGGTACTGCCAACTTTGGGAATCTATGAACTAGATGATAAAGAATACATTTTAATTCAAAACTAGTACTACTTAGTACAGTGCAGTTGTATGTAGAGTGTCATAGCAGCTATCAACAGTGCTGCTTCAAGGGCACTGGGTTCATCACTTTCCATATGCGATTATCTCATTTAATCCTCAGTCTTATGAGGTTGTATCCACTTCCCCTGATGAGACTGAGATTCAGCAAGGTTACATATGCGCCAGGGCAGAGACAGAACGCCACACCAAAGACAACTATCCGCATAATTAAAAAAGCACAAGATAAAATGAAATCTGAAGGCAGTATCCACCTTTCTAGTCAATAAACTCTTTGCTAAATGGTTGTCAGAATATTCTTGCCCTTTTTTTTTTTTTTTTAATAATTTAGCGCTGGGCCTGGTGGCACGCACTTGTCATCCCAGTACTTGGGAGGCTAAGACAGGAAGATCTGGGTTCACAGCCAGCCTCAGCTATTTAGTGAGGCCCTCCGCAACTCAGTGAGACCCTATTTCAAAATAAAGAATAAAAAATAGGGCTGAGAGTGGAGCTTGGAGGTAGAATGCCCTTGGGCTCAATCCCCAGTACCAAAATAATAACAACAATATAACAATAATTATTATTGTTATATTACTACATTATTATATTATTACTATATAATTATAATTATTAATAATAATTATTATTATTATTGTTATTACTATTATTTAGCCCCCAGCCATGACTCATGATTCTTATTATAGGTCTGATTTTTCTTGTTAATTTCTGGGCAAGCTGATACTGATGGCTAGATTGAAAAATGAGGAAGTAATTGTTAGTTATCTGTATTTTCAGATTTTATCTGTAGTAATATCTAGGTAGAATAGTATAATGCACTGTCAATGATTTATTAAAAATTATCTCTTGTAATAAATTCTATAATCATCTTTATTTTTAAACAGTCTACACCAAAAATATTTCTGGAAACATTTTTTTCCCTTTTGATAAGTCACACAGGTTAACAGGCTGAACACAGCCCTTTTTCACATTCTCTAATAGCTCATGTTGACACTGCTTGATAAAAACAGAACAATACAAACATTTCCAGATTTTCCTAAGGCTTTAGCTTGAACTGTAGCATAGTACACAGGAAATTACAAAGTCATATTCATTGGCCTTAAATTCATCATCTTACATTGCACATCCCATAATGGCCAAGGTGAAAGTGAAAAGTAAGGCACAAGGATTCAGTGGGTGAGACTGTACTAAGATCATCCCAAGAGACAGAAGCAACACAGTGTGACAGACAAGGAAATAACTTTTTTTTCTTACTGTTAACAGCATATTCAATTTATTCCTATCAAATTATTCAGAAGTTATAAAACTTCTGAAAGGACCATGCTTTTATGTATACAAAAATGGACGTGTGTGTGTGTGTGTGTGTGTGTGTGTGTGTGTGTATACATTTTACAAAATAAGGTCAGCCTCTCAATGTGAAATATAACAAAACCATTTGAAAGCTTGGTAGAAAGGATTACAGCCTAGACAGTGGAAAAAGTAAACACAACTTTTGTATGCACCAACTGTATGTGTAATTCAAAATTTTTTTCTCAAGTATAATATAAATTAAATTCATCAGATTTTTGTTGGTGTTGTTTTCAATTGTTGGGTATCTACCTCTATGAAAAAAACAAAAGAATTTAACTTTGAGGAAGAGCCACTGTTCAACATTAAAGTGACATTACCAGTTTTTAAAAATTACCTTTGTTTAAATTTTACTAAAATCTATGAAAGCCATAGGCATAATCTAAAAATAAAAGCACATTCTGTAGCTCAGGCCCCAGTGACAGTTCTTATTATGTGGTGGTTAAAGAAATAGAACCACAGCAGAATTATGTGCTGGGTCAAACTATTAGAAAAAATTTAATTTATATTTAAATTTACCCTTCTGTACATCAAGTGCCTATTGGCGGAATAGAACTGTATTCAATAATTCATATTCTATAGCTTAATTCAACTAATACAAAAAGCTAAATAGAAAGATTTATAGTTGAACACCGGGTTCCTAAGGCTGGCATCACATATCATTCCCTGATAGAGTGAGAATTCATCAGCAGAGGACCTTAGAACCAAATTGAGAGTTTGATTTAAAATACCTCTCCTTGCTGTGTAAGTAACACATTGTGTAGTGACCAAAAGAATATTCTGTGTTATCAATTTTCTTTCTAGGCAGACTACTACTGACCAATGACTTTAAAAACCAAACTCCAAAATTTTAATCTGATAGCCTTATTAATAACGGTACTTGGACCACAAAGATAGACAAGATCATCTTAGGTAAGGTTTAGAAATGTACCCTCCGTTGTCCCCTGCCACCGTTCAAGAATAACAAAGACCAATTTCAAGGCTACCAATCAGTATTAGCAATTTATAGTACATAATCTTATGTAAATACTTTTTAATACTTAGAAGTGAAAATAGGAGAGTGAGGGAAAAATGACCCTGGGGTGGGGACAAAGGAGCATCTGAATATACAGAAGCTACCAGATCCTTTCAAAAACTGAATTCTATGACCTCAGGGTCAAAATGAAGCCAGGAAAAATGGAGCTAGAATTTTCAAACAACTGAATGAAGAAAGGGTTAATAATAAAAGCTGCAGCTGATTTTATGCATCAGGAGCAAAATGTTATAACATATCTATCATTCACATGTGGGTTCATGTAATTTATCTTCAATTAGAATTATTATCTATTCAGCAGCTGAAGCCTGAGAACTGCTGATACACTGCAGATGAGGAAACATTTGCTAGTCTCCCGACTCTGGTCTTTCTTAAGCTAAATGATGATCACACAATATAGATCACTTGTTCTATAAAACAATTTTGGCTTACATGTAGAGCAAGCTGCACTGCCAGCATTTACATCTGCAACATCATTCCGGTCCCGTTTAGACTCCAGGGGCTCGGTTGCGCCTCTTTGGCTTTACTGGTTCTATAATTCAGTCTCAAATTCACACTTTTAAATCCAGAATTTACTCCTTTGAAATGAACTATTGTAGCTAACTTAAAAATGTTTAAATGTTTGAACCACAAAGACACAATACACTTAAAAATAACTTTTATGATATTTATATAAAATACTTTATCTCAACCCAGACTTGATTTCCAAGGTTGTTAAACTTGTGTCTGAATCATTCTAACTTAAAGAGAGCGGCCTCAGTCTGAGCTCATGCTGGCAGAAGTCTAAGATAACACACAATTGTCACCAACATACCAGAAAACCCCTTTGTCACACATAGCTTATGCTGCCAAATCAATAAGAAAAACACAGTCAAGAAGTCAACACAGACAGTATCTGCTATTGCAGTGTTTCTGAAAGTATCCCAGGGGATGCTAGTATTTCACTTTAAAAAAAAAGGGTTCCTTTTTGGATAAGAATATATTCAAACTGTGTTCGTCTTTATCCTAAAAAAGTTCTCTTATAGTTTTTCATACAACCAAAAGAGGTTTGCAAAGGCATTTCCCAAAATTAATTTATCCATGGAACATGTTCCCCCATGAGCATCTCTTAGACTGAAGGCTCTGCAGAGAAGACTTCAAGAAACATTGCTTTGACACGGGCATGCATTCACAGGCTTCACATGAGACATTAGTCTACTTAAAATTAACAATACTGTTAAAGCCAGTAAATGTGGAACTTCAGACTCAGAAAGTGAGCATATGGGCAGAGGGAGAAATAGAGTAATGTATCTATTTATCATAAGAGATAATTTTCACCTCCCTAGCAAAATTAAGTTAAAAATACCCAAGTTGGTCAACCTTGATGGTGGCTGTGTACAACACCTGAGCCAACTGATCAATATACAAAAGCTGCTTAAAGCAAAAACAGTAAGTAGGATAAATTTTTTACTTGCCCGAACAGAAAAAATATACAAGTACCATATAAAACAATTTATAATGACATGTTTAGAACTCATGACCCTGGTTATTACCTGAGAGTCTCTATACAGTACAGCTGATGACACTACACTGTTATCACTTATGAGTCTCTATGCAGTATAGGCTATCTTCTTTTTTTTTTTTTTGGTGGTGGTAGCAGGGATGGAACCCTGGGGCATTCTATCTTTGAGCTAAATAAAAGAATAAAGAATATTTTTTATTTTGAAACAGGGTCTCACTAAGCTGTGGAGGGCCTCACTAAGTAGTTGAGGCTGGCTGCAAACCTGCAATCGTCCTGTCTCAGCCTAAGTGTGTGCCACCACGCCAGGCTAGAGCTATCTTTGAAGTATAGTTATGTGCTGCTTAACACGAGGGACAGTCTGAGAGCTGCATCATGAGTGAAGCCATGTGTGAACATCAAAGCATGTCACTGCACCAACCAAGATGGCTGCTATGTCACCAGGAGATATAATCCTATGGGATCACTATCTCAAGTGCAGTCCATCACTGGCAGAAATGTGTGACGCAGCACACGACTGCACCTCTGCACAGCTAAAGCTGCTATTAAACTTCTCTTTACCTAAGCAGCTCATTCATTTCAGAGCAGTGCTTCTTAATCTCAGCACTACTGACATTTTGGGTTGTATAATTCTTTGTTAAAGAAATTTATGCACTGTAAGATGTTGAACAGCACCCTTGGTCTCTCTCCACAAAATGTCAATACTATCCCACCAGTTGTGACAACCAAAAATGTCCTTAGATGTTGCTTAGATATAAGCAAATCATCCCCAGTTAAGAGCCACCGCCTCCCATTCCATTCTGGGGATAGAACTCCAGTGGTGCTCTACCACTGAGCTACATCCCCAGACCTTTTTTTATTTTGAAACAGGGTGTCTCAATTTCCCAGGTTGACCTTGAACCTGCAATCCTCCTGCCTCAGCATCCTAAATACCTGGGTTTACAGGCATGTGCTACAGCATCTGGCTACCATTGCTCTTAAGTGTTAAAGTTTATACCTTGACTCTGCTTCTTTAGGGGATGTCCCTTTTACAGGTATAATGTGACACCCAAGGAAATATACTGCAATTAGCAACATTAGAGATCTTTCTAAATTCAGTGTGATCAGAAACATAAGTAATTTGTGACTGCTGGGCAACGATTAAGAAGAACTCTATATTTCAAAGAGAATTAGAGGTAATTTTATAGTCATTGTATTAATAAGAATTATCTGAATCATGATTCTTAATTGGAAAATATTCTAACAATTAAAAATATGCTTAATGTAGATTTTAACCTGTTAAGGATCACAAGAATTGAGGCAGTCTAAGAACAAAAGACAGCAATCATCAAGGGCTATTCACAGTCTATTCCTTGTGTGATATTCTCTATAAAATTCTCAATTCAAAAATCTCAAGTCGCATTCGGGAGGCTGAGACCGGAGGATCCGGGTTCGCGGCCAGCCTCAGCTACCTAGTGAGGCACTCCGCAACTTGGTGAGACTCGGTTTCAAAATAAAGAATAAAAAAAATAGGGCTGGGGGTATAGCTCGGAGGTAGAATGCCCCTGAGTTCAATCCCCAGTACCGCAAAAAAAAAAAAAAAAATCTCAAGTCAGGGCCGGAGGTGGTAGCGCACACTTGTAATCTCAGCATTTGGGAGGCTGGGGTCAAAGGATCCAGGTTCGCGGCTAGCCTTAGCTACCTAGTGAGGCACTCCACAACTTAGTGAGATCCTGTTTCAAAATAAAGAATAAAAAATAGGGCTGGGGGTATAGCTCGGAGGTAGAATGCCTCTGAGTTCAATCCCCAGTACCGAAAAAAAAAAAA
The DNA here is from genome assembly GCA_004027655.1 of Graphiurus murinus. NCBI lineage: Eukaryota > Metazoa > Chordata > Mammalia > Rodentia > Gliridae > Graphiurus > Graphiurus murinus. The sequence continues at coordinate 82,189 of PVLC010001028.1, forward strand.
AAAAAAACCCTCAAGTCTTGTCTTTAAACTGCTTGTTTGTACTGTAGCTGCATCATTTCTTGTGAATTATCAAAAAGAACTGCTTCACATGTCATGAAGAAGTATCTTGGTATGGATCTAGAAGTATATTATCTACTTTAAAAGCCATTTCTCCAATATCCCCGTCTTCAGTTTTGTCAACTCCAGATACATCACTTTCTTTATTTTCTTTTCTTACTGTCTTTAAACATTTGTCAAGTCTCTTTATGAACATGTCCACATCCTGTGCCTTCATTCCAATGGCTGCTGCGGCATTGAGGTAAGCACAGGGGTAACTATTTGTATGGGACATGAAGCCTCTGAAAGTGTAGCCACTCACAGTTTGTATACACCCCGGAGGCACGACCCTGAAAGGGAAAAGATTCATCAGCTTAGTATGTCTGATAATGTTACCAGGATGACACCCACAAACAAAAGATACCTGTCTTACTATGTTATTCATCTACTTATTAAGAGGTTTAAAAACAGCCATAAATATGGCCTATACAAACCGACTGTGTCAGCTTTAAAATGAAATCATACAAATACACTACTATTTTACATTAAGAAGTGCTGCCTAGTGATTAACATTTACTTATCTTCTATGAATGAGCAACAAGTTCTAGAAATCTCAAATACCATTATATCTTCTTTAGAGTAGTAAAAAGAAAATTAGTTGGTTTTGTGCCAAATTTGGAATCTAACTTCACATCTGTATACTTAAAAAAGTCAATCCACTATAATTGTCATTGTCAACTCAAATTAACTAAAATTCCAATTATCTGATCAGTGCCATGTAATGGAAGGCTTACATTAAGGTGGTGGTGAGCAAACCACAATATTCAGCAATGTCACACGTAGTTTTTAAGCTTGCTTTCACTGGCATACTTGGATACAAGCAAGTTTCTAATCTTTTACTTTTTCAAAGAAGTAAAAAAGATCAACTTAAATATAAAGACAAATAGTGGCAATGCTAAAAGATAGGTCAAGAAAATAATTGTGGAAGTGTCAAAACTAAAATGTACACAGAGTACAGCAAGGTAAAAGCTGAATTAATCTAAGATTTTTTTTTTTACCTTTAAAAATTGTCCTTTGATGTGAAATTTCTATCCTCTGGTAGTCAGAGTAAAATTCTTTAATAGATTTATGTGAAGAAAAGGATTTAGAGTAAGATATTTCTTTTCAAGCCATTTTCCTCAGACTTCACAAAATATATAGTGTAAAATGAGAATTATTTTCATGTCATGTGTATATAAGGGCAAAAAGTACGTACAAATATATAAGAGGAAAAGGCAGTACTTGGGCAGAATTGCATGACTTTTTAATTTAGGAAACAAGTATTTCCTTAGCAACATTTCCACTTGAATTTAGTAATGAAGATGGCTTATGTGGCATCACTGAAGATCATGTAACAAAGAAAATAAAGACAAAAATTCTGCAGAGAGGTAATAAAACCCTGTTTCTACATATCAATTAAAACAAACAAGATTCATATCTTTTGGGGACTATTTCAAGCATAGAAAGTCAACAGATTTTCTACCTCATCATCTTTGACTCCATAATAAATTCTCAGGTATACCCAGCATATACTTGGAGGACTATTATAGAGGAAAGGTACTTTATTAGAATTAACTTTAAAAAGCTTAATAAACCTAAGTTTCTTTTAATCCTACTCACCTGGCTCCAGAAACTTGTCGAGTAAAAAGCATTGAGCCCAGCTGTGTGACAGCTTTTTCATGGTGTTCATCTAGTGTCTTAAGTGTCACAGCTGGAAAAAAAAAAAAAAAGAAATATCCCAATAACGTTCAGTTTACCAGCAGAAAGATCACTCAAAAAAAAATGGAGAAATTACTTTTTATGCATTCATCATCAAGTGACACAATACAATTTTAATGTACTCAATAAATTATAGCAGGGACTTGTTTGCATATCAGAAAAATATATTTTTATGTAAATTAACAAGTTCACAATCAGGAACAGAAATTTTATTATTGCCCTCCCAGAAAGCGAATTTTTCCAACTATATACATGGAACACACATATGATTAAGTATGGATGCTTATCCAAATTCAGCGATGTTTTAAAAATGTGGGATATAGTTCAGTACATACACGAGATTATAAAATCAACTTTTGCATATGGAAATGGAAATGATCATTCTGAGACTATGTGGGTAAACTATTCCACACATAGCACCATTACTATAGTTACAATTTACTAAATACTGACTTACCATGCTAGGCACTTTATAAACATAACCTCGATCAATCTTTTAATAATTTTTCATGTGAGGGATCATAATCTCTATTTTAGAGATAGGGAAAAGGATGTCAGAGGCTAGCACATAGCAGAATTGATATTCGAACTATCACAAAACACCTTCTAAACGCTAGCAGGTGACTGATGTGGTACTGTGTTAGTGCCTAGATGGTTTTCCACATGATTCACTTTCCTCAGATAAATGAGAAATATGAGAGATATTATATCATATATATTTAAAAATTAAAAGAGATAATTGTGAAGCTTTTTAGTTGTTTTCGGTAGCCCTTGTATACGTGACAAAAATACATGGTTCTTATACAAACAAATGAAATTATAATAAATACAAATTTCTCTAACATGCAAAGGCTAAAGAAAATAAGCAATAATAACACTAATAGCTATGTTTAAAAAAAAGCTTTAATTTCTGATATGTATGGTGTTACTGACTAAAGAAAGTTTTATTTTATTTTTCAGTGTTGGGGGTCAAACCCAGTCTCTAGCATGCTAGGCAAGTGCTTTACCACTGAGCTACACCTCTAGCCGTAAAGAAAGTGTTAATTATTTATATAGCATTCTTTTTTTTGAAAGCAGCTCGGCAAGGTGAATTTTACTTTTTGCAAAAAGGGATCCTGCACCAGTAAAGTCAGGTGTGCAAGAACAAGATGGAGGAACTTAGCTAGGAGTGGTGGCACACACCTGTAATCCCAGTACTTGGGAGGCTGAGACCAGAGGACCCAAGTTCTTGGTCAGCCTCAGCTACTTAGTGAGGCACTCCACAACCTAGTGAGACCCTGTTTCAAAATAAAGAATAAAAAGTAGGACTGGGGGTGTAGCTTAGAGGTAGAATGCCCCTGGAACTTCCAATTGTACAAGAGTACAAGTTCCAACTGTCAGGTAAGATCTCAAGTAACTTTCCTCTACAGTACCACCAGACATTTGCTCAAACAACCATTAATGTGGACTGATTATTTAGCTCCTCGAGGAACCAGCATTGCCCAAAACACTGACCATCCCTCCCACCTCGAGAGGCATGTGGTATAGTTAGTATTTGGGACTGGAAGCTTGACAGTTTTAGGGGCTCTTGCTATGAACCCTGAGTCACTAGGAACAGGAGAGATAAGGTCTTACAAGACTCGTTAACACCAGGCTAGACTGTCCTGGAAGAGGGCTATCATATATCTCATGCCCATTGGGTCTGAGGTCCTTCCAAGTGGAAATGAGACCACTTGAACCTCTGGCCTGTTTGCTGCACAAGTGTAACTGCCACTTTTGTTTATAAAGTGCTGGCAGAATGTATACATTTCAATAAGGCATTTGTTTCCCTATATCCTGTCTTAACTTCTATTACCTGGTATAAATCCTATAGTAAGTTTTTACTATAGTAACCTGGGTTAAGGGGTTGACATTAGCAGCTGAGGTTGAATTATTAACTAGTCCTACAGCAAGCCTCTCCATGGGATCACCTCCTGATATATCTGCCTGGACACCAGACCAAAGTTTAATGGAAAGACTGACTTTCCTGGCTTGTGGGTTAGCAGGAGTAGATTATACGGTAAATTAGCACAGGTGTCAAGGGAAACTTTCCTCCAGGCCTGCTTACTTTTTTTCTTTTAACCCCCTCAGAATTGGAAATTTATATGGTGGGGTTGTCCACCCTCCACATGGGGTAGTCCCCTAAGACTTTCCCCAACTAGAGCAAGGGACTTGCTTTATTTTGCTTAATTACCCAGATTTGTTCTGGGTAGATATAGGACTTGATACACATTCATCTTTATAGTTAGGGTGTTTTCTCCTATAGTTACATTAATAGTTAATTGGGCTGAATAAGAGGCTATCTCATACCTGGAAGCTTAACAGACAACAATTACAAAGACATACAAGGAAAGTATAAAACAAAACTATTATGGACAAAACAAATACAGTTTGGATAATAGTTTTGACAATAGTTGATGACACAAATAGATCTCCATTTAAATCTGACATAAATAAATCCCTATTTAAATTTGGCTTTACGTGTATATATTATTAATATCCAATCTTTAATCAAAGTGTCATGATTTGAAATGTCAAGTGTCTATGAACTTTTAATTATCTTTACTTAAAAATGGTTAAAATACAGTTTAGGAAAACATAAATATAAACCTGAAAAAAGCTATCACTATTAACTTTTTGTTGTTGTTTCTTAGAAGACACCAGCTTGGTAAAGTGTTTTCTTATGCTTTACATTTAGAGGATACTTGGGAAACACAAATATATTTAACTTACAAAGAAGCCAGTAGAAGCCGGGCGTGATGGCGCACGCTTGTAATCTCAGCATTCGGGAGGCTGAGACCGGAGGATCCCGGTTCGCGGCCAGCCTCAGCTACCTAGTGAGGCACTCTGCAACTTAGTGAGACTCGGTTTCAAAATAAAGAATAAAAAAATAGGGCTGGGGGTGTAGCTCGGAGGTAGAATGTCCCAGAGTTCAATCCCCAGTTCCGCAAAAAAAAAAAAAAAAAAAAAAGAAGCCAGTAGTAATTAACATCACAGTTACACCAAAGTTAAAATATATTACTATAATATATTTTAAAATATGTTATTTTGAATATATTATTTTAAATATATTTAATGAATATATTCTAAAATATATTAATGCAATATAGCAACTACAATGCACATTGCATAAAGAGATCACTTATTGGTTAGCTTCCATGTAGATAAAACCCACACACCTTTAACTTTATAAGCTTTTATGAAACATTTAAATGAACCTCAGATGCCCAGCATATATATTCTAAGATGTATACACATCTATCACAGATATATAGTGTCAAATATAGCAACCCAAAGTTATAGTGGTTTGTTTAGCCTGCTTTAAAATATAGATACTTCTGCTAAGATGCAGCTTGCTAGGTAGTCAAAGAAGTAAACACAAGAGATTATTTTTATAAAAACTTTTCCTCTGTAACAAGTTTTTCATAACAGTCACTAAGAACAGAAAACCTTACTGTTTTAAATATGAAGAACATAGGAGCCAGGCTATGTCTTTGAAGACCATTCTTGGCTAAAAGACTAGTGACAAGATAGAAGAATAAGGATCTCTTTGCAAGCCCCTCCCCCTCTGAGGTAAACAAAGGAGGGTCTCTCTCAGTAGCTAAAAACCACAGATAAGGCAGCTAAATCCAGCAAGATAGCACCACCCAGCCCCAACCACATGGAGCCCAAGGTGGAGCCCAAGATGGTGCCACTCAGTGCCAACTACATGGAGTCCAAGATGGTGCTACCCAGTCCCAACCACAGAGAGCCCAAGGTAGAACCCAAGATGGCAAACTTTAAACTATACAAAAAATTAAGCTTTGGCAGGAAACCCAGTAGAGAAGAAATCTGGGTGCCTTACTTTAAAATTACCGCACTAGCTGGGTGTGGTGGTACACACTTGTTAATTACACTACTAGGGAGGCTGCCACAGGAGGATCCGGATTTGCGGCCAGCTTCAGCTATTTAGTGAGGCCCTCCACAACTTAATGAGACCCTGTTTCAAAAAAAAGAATAAAAAAT
>PVLC010001028.1:88105-139275 GCA_004027655.1 Graphiurus murinus
AAAAAAAAAAAAAAAAAAAAAAAAAAAAAAAAAAAAAAAAAAAAAAAAAAAAAAAAAAAAAAAAAAAAAAAAAAAAAAAAAAAAAAAAAAAAAAAAAAAAAAAAAAAAAAAAAAAAAAAAAAAAAAAAAAAAAAAAAAAAAATTAACAATAATAATAATAATAATAATAATAATAATAATAATAATAATAATAAGTAAAATAAAATTACCACCCTACCACCCTTGCTACCATAGTTACCAACTGTCCATGCTTTGGGCCTTTTTTATGCAAAAATCTTTAACTGTCCTAATTCCAATCCTTTTTTTTTTTTTTTTGACGGTACTGGGGGTTGAACTCAGAGGCATTCTACCTTCGAGTTATACCCCCAGTCCCCCCAGTCCTATTTTTTATTCTTTATTTTGAAACCAGGTCTCACTAGGTTGTGGAGTGCCTCACTAGGTAGCTGAGGCTGGCTTTGAACCCGGATCCTCCAGTCTCAGTCTCCCAAATCCTGGGATTACAAGCGTGCGCCACCATGCCCGGCTCCAATCCTTTTTGTTTCTAATCAAAACATTAAACCTTCAGCCATATTACTTTCTTTGGCAGCATCTTCTCTCTGATTTGTTTTCTGCCCTTGAAATCTGGTGTTTTACCAAGTGCAGTTTGAATATTTTGCTATTTGAGATTTTTTTTTTCCTGCCCATTTTATAACCAGTCCATCACCTTTAAATTTGTCCTCACACAAAGTTCCACACCAATCCTAACAATGGATACTATTCCAACATTAAACTGAAACAATACAATTCCTAATTGGCTAGCCTGTATTAAAGACTTATAAGTTACATGAACTGAGAGGTATTTGGATCCATTTTTTTTAACGTATGAACACCCTTTTATATAAGCCAATTTTAGTACCATGTGGACAACAGACAATACATTTAAGGGTATACACATACATACAAACAGACAACAAACACTTACAGCTTTAATATGCCAGGCATTGCATCCCTATGGATATGGGATAAGAAAGTTATAGATAATTTACGAAACACAGAGTAAGATTTAGAGTTCCCCAAATCAAAATACAACCTATACACAATGAGCAATAGATTACAGAAGACACAAACAGGAAAGCCCATACAGCAGGGGATGTCTGGAGCAGGGTTTACCAATCATGGATGACACTCAAAGAGTTCAGGGGCCACTATCACTATGAGGCAGATCTGTATCACCACAGGTCTTGTAATTTTGTGCACTTATCTCTCCAATACTGTAACATTAGGCCCAAGGGACTACCAGAAGGATTTTAGGTACATATATATAATTTTTTTTCCCCCAGTAGAGACTCAGCCTCTACCTAGAAGTGTCTTGTATCTACCACCCTGGTATAACTGATGGTGTGTGTTCCCTCGGAGTATCAACGCCCCATTTTCTTGAACTCCGATGCTGCTTCCCCCTCTGGCCAGGCCCCTTGCAGGAAAGCCTTAACCTTTGGGGGCCACATTGGTTAGGTGTCTTCAGACACTTCCATCACTCCCATTATTTCCACAGAACACCCCCCACCCCCCAGGGATATTCTGACCACCAAGGAAATACTTGGTCACCTCCTGTGACATCTTTATTCCCAAGGTCTGCAGCAAAGGTTACCTGGTTGTGCTGCAGAGTAAGAAAAGGCACCAATCCCGCATTGCTGTTCTGCTTTCCACTGGGGTCGATTGTCCACAAGGCAATGGTGGTATTTCCTGTCACGGGGCTGCCAGCAACTTGGTGGCAGGACACATCTCCCCAGAAAGGAACCCCCACAACCCTCTGGCAACAATCTATTTCCCCATACAGGGCCACCAAATTGTCAGAAGTAAATCTTTATGGTGTTGTAAAAAAAGGACACGTATTTGAAAGCAGCTCAGCAAGACGAATTTTCCTTTTTGCAAAAAGGGATGCTGCCACCAGTAAAGCCAGGTGTGCAATAACCATTTATATAGCATTCCTACTAGTGACCAAGGTATTTTCATTAGAAATAAGACTTAAATGACTTTCTACATATTCATTATAATATTTAATACTGATTCTGATTCTTTCAGTGGATAGGTTTTATCTTAGAAATACACTAAAGCATTTCTAAAAGCTAAATTTTTTCAGTTTACAAATTAATACTGCAGCAAATTTAGAAATACTATTGTAATAAAAAATTCTTTCTTTCTATAAATATCAATTTCCTGGGTGGAGGACAGTTTTTAGTTTTAGTCACCATTTTCTTTTTATTGAACTAAGGGAATTGTTCATTTTAACTTTTGTGATTTAAATCTGACTGGGTATATAGTTCAGTGGTAGAGCACTTGCCCAGCAAGCCCAAGGCCCTGGGTTCAATCTCTAAGAGAGGAAAAGAAAGAAATTTTAAAACTCTTCTTACCATGTAACTTGCATACTAAAATATAGCACATTTTTCTTGTTGTTGGGGAAACAGTGGTGAAGAAGACAAAGCCCCCTTTTTTTTTCCCTTCTTTTTTTTTTTTTTTTGTAAGGAAAACCTTACCTAACGATATGGGATTGTGAGGTGTCTTCAATAGTCTTTCATTGTAGGATTCTGACAACTTCTTTAGTTGATTGGACAAGTATGAAAACATTTCCTGCAATAACAAAAGGTCACATTTAAAACAATACTGCAACTTGTCAGATTTAATAATACAAAATCTGAGTGGTGTGAAGTCTGTGTTGTAAATGAACTCTCATCCATGTACCTTCCTCTCCTTTGCCACAGCAATCAGAAACCACAGGAGTTGGGTAAAGGCAAAAAAATCAGCCTACCTCTGCCTCGGGGCTATGATGTATCTATCCCAAATCTATGACCTCAGAAACTCAACCCAAGTAGCCATTAACTTCTCCCCTGGACACAGCAGTAGTCTACAATTCTCTGCCTACTCTTCTGCCCTTCTACAATCTGTTCTACACACAGAGGCCAGAGCAGTCTTTCAAATGCATAAACTAGATCACATCCCTCCCCTGATGGCTTTCTCCTGCAACTATAAAAATGGCACTCTTCAATTCTACCACCCCACACCATGTAACCCAGCCACCATACCCAGCCCAGAGACTGTCATTCCCCCACTCACTATCCACCAGCCTCATCAGCCTTCTTTCCTACCACTTTCACATCTGGACCTTTGTACTGTTTTCCCACATCACTCCAAGTGGCCCCTTTTGCCACATTCTAAGGAGACCTTCCTTTGTTGCTTCTCTATTAACACAGCTCCTGAGGACTCTGCCACACCAATTCCCAATCTTCCTCCAACACCAATTACTGATTTTGGTTTCTTCACTATACTTATTGCAGTCTGAAATTATTTACTTACTAGAATATTGCCTATTATTGCCTATGGAAAAAAAACCCTGAAGGTAGGGGCTTTGTCTTCTTCACCACTGTTTCCCCAACAACAAGAAAAATGTGCTGTATTTTAGTATGCAAGTTATGCGGTAAGAAGAGTTTTAAAATTTCTTTTTCTTTCCCTCTTAGAGATTGAACCCAGGGCCTTGGGCTTGCTGGGCAAGTGCTCTACCACTGAACCAAATGCCCAGTCAAATTTAAATCACAAAAGTTAAAATGAACAATTCCTTTAGTTCAATAAAAAGAACATGGTAACCAAAACTAAAAATTGTCTTCCAGCAAGAAAATGACCTAAATCCAATAGCAGAAAACATAATAAAAATGTCCTCTAAGTACAAAATGTCATATGTATATAAATATAAGTTTAACAAAGTTCCAAATAAATATTACGTTGGTAACTATATGAACTTAAATATTACTTTCTTCTCATAATGCCTTTAAAAAGGTTATAAATGAGCCGGGGGGTGGTGGCACATGTTTGTAATCCCAGTACTTGGGAGACTGAGACAGGAGAATTGCAGGTTCGTGGCCAGCCTCAGCAACTTGTGAGGCCCTCTGCAACTTAGTGAGACCCTGTTTCAAAATAAAGAATAAAAAAATAGGGCTGGGGATATAGCTCAGAGGTCGAATGCCCCTGGGTTCAATCCCTAATACTACACACACACACACAAAAAGGTTATAAATGAAAACCTTCCCACTTGCATCTGCAGCTGAATCAACCCATTTGCACTGACCTCCTCCTTCCAGTCAAAACATCAACTCTAAAAATGCACCAAACAGCCACAAGCTAACAGAGTACCCATGTGGAGACAGCAGGAAATAGCACTTCTGCAACTTCCAAGATCACAAAAGCTGATTCTGCCTTCTCCTGAGGTAAGGGTTAGATACTCAGACCCCAGGCTGGGTCCCAGAGTGGCTTTGTCATGTATAAAGCACATAGAAAACTAACTCCATCTTTTTTTTTTTTTCTCATGGTACTAGAGATTGAACCCAGGGGCATTCTATCTCTGAGTTATACCTCCAGTCCTTTTTTATTTTGAAATGGGGTCTCGCTATGCTACATTGCTGAGGCTGTCCTCGAACCCAGGATCCTCCTATCTCTGCCTCAAAAGTACCAGGATGAGCCGGGCATGGTGGCGCATGCTTGTAATCCCAGTATTCGGGAGGCTGAGACCGGAGGATCCGGGTTCGCAGCCAGCCTCAGCTACATAGTGAGGCACTCCGCAACTTAGTGAGACTCAGTTTCAAAATAAAAAATAAAAAAAATAGGCCTGGGGGTGTAGCTCGGAGGTAGAATGCCCCTGAGTTCTATCCCCAGTACTGCAAAAAAAAAAAAAAGTACCAGGATTACAGGTGTGTGCCACCATGCCCAGCTTAACTCTTATCTTTTATTAAGTAAAGATTAAAAGGAAAATTCCAGTTTTATGAATTTTAATGAGTCTATTCATGATCACAAACATTTTACCCTTGTCACAGTGTATATTTCATATTTGCACCTAAAAAATTTTAAGCTTTTTTAAGCATTTTTGAACTTTAGGATATTTTATAAGTTTAACTCTCAACATCCTAGAATTATGAAATGTTAGATCACTAAAATAAATTGGTTCTTTTTATATTCAAAGAGTTAACATCCAAAATTATCAAACTTAATAAAGCTATCAGTAAATGATTACTGTTACACAATATAATATTTTCTATTTCATCATTTTAAAAAATGTAGAAAATTTTTTTTTTTTTTTTTTTTTTTTTTGCAGTACTGGGGGTTGAACTCAGGGGCATTCTACCTCCGAGCTACACCCCCAGCCCTATTTTTTATTCTTTATTTTGAAACAGGGTCTCTAAGTTGCGGAGTGCCTCACTAGGTAGCTGAGGCTGGCCTCGAACCCGGATCCTCCAGTCTCAGCCTCCCAAATGCTGGGATTACAATTGTGCGCCACCACACCCGGCTTAAAAAATGTAGAAAAATATTTAAGGAAGCAAATGTCATTGTTTTCACAAATGGGGGGGATCATTATAGATATCTGTTTTTTAGATGTATAAAGGTCTCCTGGCTTTTCCTTAACCCAATATTCCAGAAGTCAAAACATAAAATAGTTTGATGGAAATAATAAATCAATAGTTTTTATAGTAATTTAGAGTAATTCATAATCTTTTAGTACCATGTCAATGTTAATAAAAGGTAGAATTCCTAGGTTTCACTTATATACTTTCAACTACCTAGGTTATTAATTTAAATGATCTGTATTTTTTATTAAAGCAGCCACATATTTTCATTTAAATATTAAATGCTGATTTCCTTCATCTATAATATTTACTGAAATCTTAACGGGCACCTATCTGTCTAATTCTCCCTTACTCTCAAATTCATCAGCCTCTCATTAGCATAAACAAATCTGTAGTCAGGAAATGCCTTTTACAGACCCCCATTTTCCCCTCTAACAACAAAACCACCTACACCCTTCACTTATCCTTCAACATATATGAATAAAGCAAGTTTTCTCCAATTTATGTATTTCAGTGGTAAACACCAATTTAAATTATCATTCTATCTAGTTGGCTATCACATTAAACACCAATGTGGTCACATTTGTGGAGTAAAAGGAATGTAATGAGTACTTAATCTGTACTTAATTAAGTTAGCTATTTCTGAAAAATAGTAACATTCCTAGAGAGTGCTTTCAAAGTTACTGATGCAAACACGGCTACTAAAAACCTGAATTTTCCCAATGTTCAATTTCTAATATGGTGATAAATTAATTTTAACCAGTCTAATCAATTGCTTAATAATGCCACTAGAATTTAGTTTTAACCGTCACTAATACTATAAGTCTTTAGACTATAATGATAAAGTAACTAAATTGTACATATTACTAGTATGAGAGTAATTAGATATAAAAAGAAAAATAATTTTAAATCAAGTTCACATTGTGAGTTTGTGGTAGTGGGAATTGAACCCAGGTGCATTTCACCTCCAAACTATACCCCCAGTTCTATATTTTTTTTAAATTCCGAAACAGCATCTCACTAGGTTGATAAGAGTCTCACTACTTGCTGAGGCTGTCCTTGAACCTGAGATCCTCCCATTTCAGCCCCCTAGGTACTGGTATTACAGGTGGGCACCACCTTGCCTGACTCAAATTCACATTCAACAGCAAATATTTATAGCATCTCTACTCTGTGTAAAGGGTTATGATAGGTAAACCAATAAGCAAAGAAGTTTTAAATATCTTAAAGGACAATATACCAAATTCTATAATAATTCTATGTATTAAGGTCCCAAATGCTCTCCTATTAATATCACTATATTTAAAAAATGTATTTTAGGAGACTGTACTACTAATACTTAGCTAAGCAGTTTTTTCCTGATATATTAAAGGTACTATAGAACCCGCACTATTTTTTGCTACCATTAAATCTATAAATGACATTTATTATAAAATACTTCTGTAAAGGAAGAAATTTATAAGCAACTCAAGCAAATGTATATAGAAAGATCTTACTTAAAAGAAATGAAATATTATTGATTTCCTATGTCCTTTGTGCTGCATTTAACTTAATCTTAAAAGACTTTCACTAGAGACAAACTGAACTGTATACCTGAATGCTAATGTCAGCTATATTTCTAGAATAAAAATACAAAACTTTATACCAGTTCAAGATGTTAATGGAAAAGAAGTTGAATTATATTTGGCATTATCTTTCATATGGCCTTTTGCAACCTGATTTGCAGTTGTGAAACCCAACATCTAGACTATCCTTCTGCAGAATCCACAGATGTGCATGATCACTACATTTTAAAGACAAAGGTCTTATGTAACCATGTCTTTTGAAACATACTGCTTCGTGTTATAGGATAAGATGGCATAATTCAATATGTCTCATAAGGTGGGTAATAAGTCAAAAAAGAAACAAGTAGTCTAATGTTTAAACATAACATGAATGAACGAATGGATGACACTGTAAGTACATATTCACGCACACAGATGTCCATGCACTAATGGGCTATACTGCTGGTCCAGGACTATGGTCAGTGCCCAGGACCCAGGCACACTCAGCGGGCCTTGTCTCAGAGGCAAAAACACTGTGCTCAAGCTGGCCCCAAATCCAGACACAGAATCTGATGTTTCCAGAAGATTCAATCAGCTAACTCCACTTTTAAGGCTACAAATCTACTAATGTTTCTAAATTTTGCTCTGTTACAAGACATTGGAGTTATGTGTCTGGTGTTCTTTTAAAACTTGGTTTGTCCTCCGAGCTTCTGCCCACAAATTCTAGCCACTGGAGCAGCTGCTACCATTCCTCTTCTGCTCTTGTCCAATTCAGCAGATATTTGCAACAATAAATGATTACCTGCCTGCCCTGTTCAGCAAAGCACTCTTTTAAAAGAAAAACTAAGCAGAGTAATGGTCTTCTCTGAAAGCAAAATAGAAGTGAGGATAAACTTCTAAGACTGATCTTTCTTTTTGCATAGAAAAGCTCAAAGAAACTGTCTCTTACATTTTAACCTCTTTTCTTAAAGGCCTCGTTCGTTAAACTCACGGTCATTCATTTCTCCCCTCCATGAAGCAAATGCGCAGATCGGGAAGGGGCTGAGGGCAAAGAGGCTCAATTCACACACAGAGTCCCACGCTCTCTGATCCTTTCACCCTTCAAAAAGGAAGGCTTGAGAAGGAATGGCTTCAAGCTGAGTTCTTGTCTGTCCCTACTGTGAAAAAGATAAAGCCTTTTCTGAAGAGATATAGCTAGATGAAATAACCTCTAAAAATATCATTGTGGTGAATAAGGGCACAGAATAAAAAGAAACTCCAAGTTTTCCTTTAACACTCCTTTTTTTAGTACGCATAACACCAATAATATAAAAAGGAGCTCTCAGTGATGGTATATAAATAGCTCTGGCTAGAGCAAAATAGCTTTGCCTCAGCTTCTCCAGAGCTGAACCAATAAACTATCACGATTAAATTTTCACAGTTCAAAAGCAAGTCCATTTAAACAAAAGAGGCTTTACTTCTGCAACAAATCCAATAAAAAAACAATATTTATGCTACGTGTATGCAATTATGGTTTATGGAGGACATCCACATTTTTCAACAGAAAGAGCTGCCTACTGAATGAAGTTGTTAAAGAGCAAAGTTTTATTTACTAACATACAATGACGGTTCTCAAAGGAGTATTTTCGTACCCTGCAAATTACTCCTATAGATATTCTCTAAGTAAATTCTATACATAGAATTTTAAATAAAACCAATTAGTACACTACAGTGCCTTTGGGGTTTTAAAAGCCTCCGCTAGATAGAGTGGGAGGGTCATAAGCTCAATCGTCATCTTATGGCTCAATGCCTCGCTCACAGTGATTGATCACTCCCTCTGCACTGGACAAGTGACTGCAAGTAGGGAGAAAACAGCGAAAGAAACCATGAAACCTCGAGCAGCACATAGACCTTCAATTCTGGTACATGTGATCAGTCCCTGGGAAAGTACTTAACTTCTCTGGGCCACAATTTCATTCGTAAGATGGGGATAAATTCCTATCTCATAAACTTGCTCTGAATATTACATGAAAAAACAAATATAATTAACCTGGCATAGTTCCTGGCATACACCAGACATTAATAAAAGTGTCAGTTCTATGCTCATCTACTTTTACCATAGCCTAAAAGAGTTTTCAAGATAAAAACAAAAACTGCTCAGTGGTAAAGCACATGCTTAAAATGCATGAGGACCTGGGTTCAATCTCCAGCACCAAAAGAAACTAACATTACCTGGCAGGACCCTTATAGACATGTGCTAACACACTGTGGCCATAATGCCATTCTCATCCTGTCCGGCTATGTTCCACTCTGGAACATATATCTAGATAAAAGGAAAAGCAAAGTTATGGGAATTACAGAGGTTAGTTACCTCCTTGACTTCTTAGAGGAAGTCATTCAACATAAGAATATCACTCGAAATAAAATTTCTTCCATAAAATGTTAACTCAATGATAATAAGGAACAAAGTCCCAGTGTAAAGCAGAGCTTTGATGCCTGCTGGGTCTGTTCACTAGCTGAGCTACAAATTCCTGCAGGTTATTCTCAAAGCAGGGGGATTTTTATTCATGCTAAGCAAAATGTACACATGCATGGGCATTTGGAATCATCTACAACCAGCTGAAAAATTTAAGGTCAACCCCTAAATGTCAAAAGACAGAAGAACCAAGAAACAACAGAAATTTTTAAGATTCCCCAAAGATGACAGAACAACCCTAACATCAACAATTCTAAAGTCCTGAGGTAAGAAAAGTAGGCAGGAAGTACTACCCCAGAGGTACAACTCCAGTTATATACCACAGGTAATCACCATCTTAACTCATTTTTTTCCCATAGGTTTTCAATTATATCCATACAGAAATGTGGTATAAACTGTTGCCAGTCTTGCTTGTGGATTTAACCTTAGGGCCTATGCATAAATGTTTGTTTGACTGAATAAAAGAATAAGCAGGGTTACTATTGCTAAAGAAATGTGAGATCAGATTATAAAAGATCATGGCAGGCTAAGAAGTTTAACCCTTTGTAGATACCAGAAGCCCAAAGCAGAATAACGTGAACAAAGTTGTATTTTTAGAATATAGATCTGGCACTGGCCTACAATATGACAAATTAAAGTCAATATGACAAACTAAAGTAGACCACAAGTGGGGATCAGGAGACAGGTTAGTAAATCCTTGTAACCACCCAGGCATGATGTCGTAAGGGCTTAAGCTACGGAGTGGTGGCAGCAAAAATGGACAAGAAGTGAAACACTGGAAACACTGCAAAGGACTTAAGGATATCAAAGGGACCTAGTGTGGTGGCGCACACTTGTAATCCCAGCATTTGGGAGGCTGAGACTGGAAGATCTGGGTTCGCGGCCAGCCTCAGCTACCTAGTGAGGCACTCCGCAATTAGTGAGACCCTGTTTCAAAATAAAGAATAAAAAATAGGGCTGGGGTATAGCTTGGAAGTAGAATGTCCCTGAATTCAATCCCCAGTACTGCCCAAAAAAAGAAAGAAAGGATATCCAAGGAATCAAAAGTATCAATGTTAGGAATCTAGCTTAAAAGAGAAAAGAGAATTTATTGGTTTGTCATATAGCTCAGTCTACAAATAGTTACAATTAGACCTAACGTCTCAAATGACGCAGTTCTGCTTTCCTTCTTATGTTCTCTGGTCTCAAGAAGTCTACTTTGGCATGGCCAGAAAAATGGAAGTTGACAGTTATCAGACTCTTTCCTTATAAGCTGCTATATGCAAAGCAAGAGGCCTTTTATCACAAGTGTCCATCAAACCTACTGGAAGGACTTTACCTCTACACGCCCATCAATGAACCAGGCTAGCAGCATGACATGCCCACTCCTATGAAACAGGAGGAAGGGACACTGTGATTCACAGATTCACCAGGACTACCTGGGGTCAATGAGGGGCAGTTTCCCAATGACAGTGAATCTGTATAGGTAGATAATAGATATCCTCTCTAAAATATAACTGTGCTTTTTTGGCTGGAGCATCTAAATTTTTAGGTATTAGTGGATCTAAGTCTTCATAGCTATATATATATGCACAGCTACCAGATTGGACTATTTCTCTATATAAGAAAAAGGCAGTAGATTCTAGAGGTTAAGACAGGATAAGAGATCAAACTGCCTAGATTTAAGTCCAATTCCACAATTTACCTCATTCATGTTACTTTACCTCATTCATGTTACTTTCTATGCTTAGAAGAGTACTTACAGCATAGTAAGTGCTCAGTATCTCATAGATACATAAATGCACATGCACATATAGGTACTTATGTAGACCATACAAACCTGGCACTGAACAGCTACACTAAGAAGGATTTTACACAAACATTTTCTAGCCATGGTCAAATCTCAATCTTACCCTACCTGACTTATCAGGGGCACTGGCTAAGTTAATCACTCCCTCCTCCCTGAAATACTTCCTTCCCTTGGCTTCCAAGACTCCATGCTCTTGGTTTCTTAACTGGTGGCTCCTTTTCAATTCCCCCTTGTTAATCCTTCTCTTCTCAGGCTTTCCTAATGTTAAAGTGCTTGCCTAGAGCTCAGTCCTTGTACTTTTTTCCTGTCTAGACTCACTTTCAATCTCATCTAGTTTCTGGTCAACTAACTCCCAAAATTTTAACTCCCAAATCTTTATCTCTGAATCTTAATATTAGTTTCATATATCCACTAATTACTTGATATCTTCCTCTCGATGTTAATGGATATCCCAAATTCAATTTTACCCATAATGGAAATCCTCATCTTCCTCCAAAATCCATTGGTTTCCCTATCAAATTTAATAGCTCTTCCATCCTTCCAATTGGTCAGGTCAAAAGCCTCAGCATTATTCTTTCTTCTCTCCTTTCACAACACGTCCAACATGAACTTCTGTTGCTCAATCTAACCACTTCTCACCACTTCCACTGCCACCATCTAACTCTGAGGCAAAAATCACCTCTTGACTACTGTAAAAACCTCCGAAGATGTGTCCCAGCTCATACCCTTGCCCCTCACCACCCCAAATTTATTCTTAAAACAGCAACCAGAGTGAGCCTTCAAAACATGTCAGATCATGTTACTTGACTCAAAACCCTTCAGCGTATGAGGCAAAGACCTTATTATGGCTTAGAAGACCCTACATGATCAACCCCACCCCATCACACCCCAACCTCAACTCCCACAACTCCTCCTTGCTCACTCTGTTCCCGCTGCACCTCACAGTAGGCTGCGTCTACACTAGGCCCCTAGTCCTTTGTTTTTGACCGGAAATACTCTTCACCATCATATGCACATATTGCCTCAAACTTGACTTCAAGTCCATTCAAATGTCATCTTCTCAATGAGGCCTGCCCTCACCAGTCTATTTAGAAATCTATTCCCACCACCACCACCACCATATGGTTTCCAATCCCCTCTACTCTCTTCTTTCTTATTTTGGTGGTACTTTTCACCTTCAAGCCTTATAATTTATGTTATTATGTTGTTTGTTTATTGTTGGTCTACACAAGGTTTACTGAGGTCTAATTGACATGTAGTAAAATTTCAGGTATCCACTTCTATGAATTTTGAGAAATATGTATAGCCAACAAAACACTACCACTATCAAAATATATGATGTTTCATCACCTCTAAAAGTCCCTTCCCTCATTCCTAGCCTTTGGTAACCACTGATCTTTTTTTCTGTCCTTACACTTTTTGACCTTTCCAGGACAGCATATAAATGAAATCACAAACTGTAGTCTTCTGAGTCTAGCTTCTTTCTTTTATCATAATCTATTTTATAGTTATTACTTTATTGCATACATCGTAGTTCATCCCCTTTTTATAGCTTAGTATGGACGTACCATAATTTGTTTATTCATTCATCATATATAATGGATATTTGGGTTGTTTCCAGGTTTGTGCAATTGTAAGCAAAATCACTATAAACATTCATGTATAACTTTCCTCTTGAATAAATATTTAGAAGTGGGATGGCTGGTTTATATTTTAATTTTATGTTTAACTTTGTAAGAAACTACAAGAAAACTGTTTTCCAAAGTTTCTGTACCATTTTGGATTCTTACCAGTAGTGTCTAAGAGTTCTACTTGCTTGAGATGTTTGTCAGCATGTAGTATTTTCAGGTTTGTTTGATTTGTTTGACTTTAGCCATTCTAACAAGCATGTCGTGATATCACATTGTGGTTTTAACTTGCATTTTCCTAATGACTTCTAAGTATCTTTTCCTGTAATTCTTTAGAAATGTCCTCACAGTGAAAAGTAAACAATTACTTGCCCATGGACCATATCAGTGAGAGAAGGAAGACTGGGGCACAAAATTTTTAAACTTCTATTGCATATTTATCTTAAAACTATTAGAGGAGATTATATATAGCTTATGTATATATATACATATATGTAAAATGTATATACATGTATATATGTCTTGGACTATATAAAGTACTATTCTTTTTGTGTGTGTGTGGTACTGGGGATTAAATCCACGGGTGTTCTACCTCCAAGGTATACCTCTAATCCTTTTTGTTTTTTGTTTTGAAACAGTCTCTCACTAGGTTACTTAGAGTCTCTCACTAAGTTGCTGAGGCTAGTCTTGAACCTGCAATTCTCCCCTCTCAGCCTCCCAAGTACTTGGATTACAGGCATTTGCCACCTTCCCCAGTTTATAAAATACTATTATAACTCTAAAGGAATACAATTGCTAGTAAGTGCTAGAAAGTTACATAGATACAAAAACTGTATCAGGGCCCTGTGGCTTTCCCAGATAGAAGGTAAATAAAACATCTTAATCTGACCTGCCTGCCAACACTGTCTCTGTCCACAGTTTTGGAGCTGTCCTTAAATAAGCTGGTTTTCAGGGCTGGAGACAAAGACTACTTGTGAAGCATTAATGTCACTTTTCTTTTCGTAGTCAATATAACCAATGAGTTCAGCATTCCAATAATGAAAGCAGAAAACTTTTTAATTTAGTGTAAGAAGCTAGACAACTTCTGACCTCATGCTTCCTCTTATGATTGACATCTCAAACCTAAACAAGTCTTTTGCTTCCAAAAACTAAACTATTTGTCTCTCAAGAGTCTCTAAATTTTTTTTCTTTTTTTTTTTTCAGGTACTGGGGATTGAACCCAGGGGCATTCTACCTCTGAGCTACACCCTCAATCTATTGGGGGGTGTGTTCCTATTTTTATTTTGAAAGAGAGTCTCACTTGGTTGATGAGAGTCTCACTACTTGCTGAGACTATCCTCGAACCTGTGATCCTCCTGTCTCAGCTTCCCAAATACTGGGATGCAAGCGTGCACCACCATGCCCAGATGAGCCGCTATCTTTAAGCTATAAATGAAACAACTTTATTGAACTAGTAAGAACACCCCCCATAGGGGTTTCAATAATAATAATCATAATCATAGTAAAAATCACCTGCCCAAGATATCGCTCAGAACATCTGGATAGACACAATGAAAAAGACTAACTGAAAACCACCTACATTGATTCTAGATGTGGGTAAATCCCCTAGGATATCAGATATCTACACTCTCAATGTGATAAACCAATAGGCAGAAACACCAATGATTTGGAGAACTATTCTAGTCAACAGTTTTTGCATCTGTATAACTTTCTAGCATTTATTAGCAATTGTCCCTTAGATTTATAATAGTGCTCTACATAGTTTAAAGCATATATATATATATATACACACACATATATATATATATATACAGATATGTAGATATATAAAAGCTTACAGATCCTCTAGTAGCCTTATGAATACACAATAAGTTTAAAAACTCTGTGCCCTATTTTACTCCAATCATCTTTCTCCCACTAATTCATGTAAATGTAAATCTTACCTTTCTTTCTTTTAACAACCTCTTATAGCCATTTGATCCAAGTGATAACAAAGTAATAAGGATATCTAAAGAAGGAGAAGCTGAAGCTCTTCCTGGAATGAAAATGGACAAGTTACATTAAGGGCCTCTTTGGAAATTAATATTTATTGTAGCAACCTACATACTGTAGCATTTTCGTTTGTTAAACACCTTTTCTGAAGAACTTATTTATTTACCTGGATACATCTTGCTGATTTCCTGTATAAAGGCATCATCAAAGCCAGCAATTATAGCGCCACCTACTGGAACCATAAAATTTTTGTCCAAGCTTTGAACAAAAGCATCTATTCTACCAACCCGAGCTCCCTACAATAAATAACATGTAATATTACATATTAGTTGCTAGGAGGACAACAACTTTTAACAAATAAGCATCACAACAAAAAAATATTAGGTATGTTTAGGTGAAGCTATCTTACTTATCTTGATTTAACTTTCACAGCACATACATAATATAAGACATCGTACAGTACTTTGTAAATATATACAATTATAATTTAAAAATACCATTAAACCAATGCATGGAAATCAAACACAGATCAAAGACTTTTACTGTCTATAATAGTGCAACTAAGATGTATTTAAGTATTAAGTATTAAGCCAAGTTGGGTTTAGGGTGTGTATTATGTGTGTGTATGTTGCTGTTGATCAAACCCTGGGCTTCAAGCATGCTAGGCAAATGCTCTACCACTGAACTACATCCCCAACTCCTCAACTAAGTTTTTAAATGATGTTCTCTTTAAGTGTAATAGCATTTTATAGTTTACAACTGCTTTCACACATTAATCATTCATCTGTACAACCCTGTGAAGCAGACAGGTTTTCATTAGCTCAGATGGGAATTTTACTGAAACAGCTTTACACCTTAAAACTGGGTAGGAGAGCCAGGTACAGTGGCACATGCATGTAATCCCAGTACTTGGGAGGCTGAGACAGGAGGATCACAGGTTCAAGACCAGCCTCAGCAGCATGGAGAGGCTCTCAGGAACCTAGCAAGACCCTATTTCAAAAAACAAAAAGTAATGTAGAAGAGAGTTCCAGTTTCCCCACATCCTCACCAACACTTACGGTTTTTTGACTTCTTGATGATTGCCATTCTGATTGGCAATCTCAGTGTAGTTTTGATTCGCATCTCCCTGATTGCTAATGATGCTGAACATTTTTTCATGTATTTATTGGCCATTTGTATCTCTCCTTTTGTGAAGTGTCTATTCAATTTAATTGCCCATTTCTTGATTGGGTTTTGTTTTGTTTTGTTTTTTAGTGTAAAGTCTTTTAAGTTCTTTGTATATTCTAGATATTAGTCCTCTATCAGAGGGATAGGTAGTAAAGATCTCTATTCTGTAGGCTTTCTCTTTGGGTTCTTAATGGTTTCCTTTGATGAGCAGAAACTTTTTAGTTTAATCTATCCCACTCATTAATTCTTATTTTAATTTCCTGAGCTTTGGAAGTCATGTTGAGGAAGTTTCTACCTGTGCCTATATATTAAGAGTGTTGGACCATATGCATGCCCTCCTCTAGTAGCTTCAGTGTCTGGTCTAACTTCCAAGTCTCAAGCTGATTCCTGTCTAGGTTGAGAGATAAAGATTTAGTTCCATTTTTCTGCAATTAGTTCACCCACTATGGAGATCAGTGTGAAGATTCCTCAGAAAACTGGGAATGGATCCACCATATGATCCAACTATACCACTCCTACATATCTTTCCAAAGGGATCAAAATCATAGAACTACAGTAATATATGCATACCCATGTTCAATTCACAATAGCCAAATATGGAACCAATCTAGGTGTCCATCAACAGATGAATGGATTACAGAATTATGGGATATGCACACAATAAAATTCTATTCAGCAAAAAAGAAGAACGAAGTTATGTCATTTGCAAGAAAATGGAAGGAACTGAAGAATATTATGTTAAGTGAGATTAGCCAATCATAGAAAGTGAAGGGTCATATATTTTCTCTAACATGCAAAAGCTAGGGAATATTTGGGAAACCAGAAGAACTCCAGATAATGGAGGAGAAACCTCAGTGGGCCCAGAAAGTAGTCTAAGGGAAGGGGAGGGAGAAGAGTGAGATTCATTAATGAAATTACAACCATTGACTATGTGTACATATGTGAAAATCAATGTCAATCTCAATACTCTGTAGTGGGAAGGGGAAATGGGAGGCAGAGGAGGGCTACCAAGTACTGTGTGCAGGTTTGTCACTGTCAACATGATTTACACTATGATGTGAGACTATAATGCACCAATAAACACATATTAAAAATAAAATAAATAAAAAGAGCTGGAGTCAGGCACGGTGGTGCATGCTTGTAATTCCAGTACTTGGGAGGATCGCTGGTTCAAACCCAGCCTAGGCAACTTAGCAAGGCTCTCAGTAACCTAGTGAGACCCTGTTTTCAAATAAGAAAATCAGGCTGGGGTATAGCTTGGAGGTAGAATGCATCTGGGTTCAATCTCCAGTATAAAAATAAAAATAAGTAAATAAATAAATAAAAAGAGCTGAGGGTGTAGCTCAGAGGTAGTATGGCCCTGGGTTCAATCCCTAGTACCAAAAAAACAAAAAAACTGGGTAAGAGAGAATGGATTCCTCTCATGCTTCTTATGTGTAATCCTTTATTTCACAATAAATATCTACATTGGATCCTACAATTATTAAGCAGTTTAAACAGCCTCTGTGAATTCAAGAGTGGCCACTATAATCTAATGGACTATAGCCACCCAAGCTGCCAAATAGTTAGCATTTAAGTGCCTCTCTTTGATGCTTGGACAATTTAATACATTTATGACCACTTTAAGCAACAAGCTCTGCTTCTACTACTGCTCAGAAAACAAAAGAGAAAAGCACAATTTTATTTTTAACATCAACTAATGGAAACTTTATTTGTATACTCTTGGCAATTCCAAAAGCAATGTTTCTACATAACTCACGCTCCCTAATATTGTAATCTTAGATGATCTCATTCCACTGCAAATGAACTTCAAATGAAAATCTAATATCCTGAATGGTGAAAAACTGAATACTTCCCTACTGGAAATGTAAAACTAAGTTCTGGTCCCCATCCAACATAGTCTTTGACCTTCTGTTTAATGTGTTTCAATTTTCTCCTCTTAAAAAATAGAGATACTATCTAAATTTCAACTAAGATCATTTTTTTTCTTTATCTGTGGCCACAGATTTTCAATCTGTATTCACAATCTACATTCCTATTAATATTATAACCACATTTGACCTTCATTTTCACACTCTCTCTCCATCTCCCTATCTCAGAGAGAATGGAAGGCGCAGATAGCTGGCCTAATCTGAGAGCACAGAGCCAGGCAACAGGTAGAGGCAGCAAAGGCAAGGAAGGGGAGCAGACTACTCAGAGGTCACCAGTGACCGCTCAGACCCTCACCTTCCCGTTACTCCTTAATTTCCTAATAAATTATGATCAAAGAAAACTCTGCCACATCACAGGAAGACAGAGCGAGGCACATATGACTCACAGAATAAATGACTGAAAAACATGGCAAGCAGCAGCACGTTAAAAACGAAGCAGCACAGTCAGAGACGCCTTTTTATTAATATTTAAGTACTGTCCAAGGCTTCCCGAGGGAAACAGGAACCTCAACTGGCAGCAGGAGTTCTCAGAAGGGAATCAGGGCACTAGACTTTTCTAGAACCCTTTCATCACTAAAGCACAGAATTCAAAATGCAGCACTCCTGGTGGTGAGCAAACAAGCAGGCCAGACTCAATCTCAGGAATGGGACAAAGATCTTATTCACCCATTAACATCAAAGGCTCCCAAATAAGGATGGGAAAAACACCAGGAGAATGGAACTACCGAGGTGGCACAGGAAACCCAGGAGCACTGTCTGTGAAGTACAGGGCAGCCACGAGTCAGTGCATGCAGACACTCACTTCTTCACAGAGCAAGCACATGAACACATACCACATGGCAGACACTGTTTTAGGTTCTGGGGATGACAAATAATGTTCACATAATAATTACTGTCAGAATTTATGGAGGGCTTACTGGGTGTCAGGCACTATTCTAAGTACTTTACATTCAAATTGCATTAAACTCTCACAATAACTAAACGAGGTAGATGCTACTATAATACCTATTTCACAGATGGCAAAACTAAGGCACAATGAAAGTATAGTGACATGCCCAAGATCAGCTGGAATTCAAATCCAGGCAGTTAGAACACCTTACTAAAGGTTACCCAAGCAATCGATGTCACAGTATAGACTAGAACCTAGATGAAAAGGCCATGTTCAAAAGATAAAATATTATTCCTATGGCACTTCCTCTCTTCCAGCTACTCAGGCCAAAGGATCAGAACCCCTGAATTCTCATTTTCTCAAATCCTACACAGAATTCACCAGTATACTCCAAAAAAATCCACCCTCCAAATATATCTGAACCCAGTCACTTCTTACCCCCTGCACAGCTACCACCCTGGCCCCAGTCACCAATACACACGCCTACTACAACAGCCTTCCACTCTTGCCATCGCATCTCCTGTTCACTACAGAGCACATGTCACTCTCCTGCTCCAAACCTCAAATGCAAGCAGCCATCCCACAAATACAACCCAAACCCTCAGCCCACCTCCAGTCTCTGCCACCATGTCAATCTCAATACTCTGTAGTGGGAAGGGGAAATGGGAGGCAGAGGAGGGCTACCAAGTACTGTGTGCAGGTTTGTCCCTCAGTCATCTGGTACAGTGATACCTCCTTGCTACTTCTCATGCATCCCAAGCATGCTCCTGCCTTGCAGGCTTAACGCTTACTGACACCTGCCTAGAATCTCTCTCTAGACCTGCATGGATCACTCCTTCACATCCTCTAGGCCTCTGGTCAAAGGTTAGTCTTTGAAGAGGCTTTCCTGGATCACTTCCTCTAATCTGACACTCCTCCCTTCTAAATACCAGAGCATTTATCAAGACCTCCCATACTTACTGCTGTCTGCTTCCCAAATCAGAATGTTCCATGAGGTAAGGATTCTGATGTGTTCGCAACTGCAGCTCCAGCACATACCCTAGGGCCTAGATCACCAGTGAAAACCCAGTAAATAGCTATTGAATAAGTAGCAGTAGCATCCATTTCCCTCAGTTCATGTGTAGTCGGTGGGCGGGAGGTGGGGGGGGTACTAGGGATTCAACCCAGAGGCATTCTAGCTCCAAGCTACACTCCCAGCCCTCTTCTATTTTTTGTTTTGAAACAGTTTCACTAGGTTGCTAAGAGTCTCAATATGTTGCTGAGGCTGGTCTTCAACCTGTGATCCTCCTGTCTTAGCCTCCCAAGTACTGCGATTACAGACATGTGCCACCAAGATTACAGACATGTGCCACTCAAATGCTTAATAACTAAAGTTACTCCTTTCCACACTTCTGAAGCTTTACAATCCATTCTAAAAAATGAATCCTATATGTGTATTATTATAACTCTGCTACATCTCTCTCCATTAATCTGTCTTAACATCACATTCTAAAAGTCTCCTAAATTAGTCATTTTAGTAAATATAAACAGAAATCTGCTTCTTGAGACTGCAAGTATATATGAGAGTAGCTTATCTGCTCAGAATTAGGCCATTCTGAGACATCTCCTGAAAAAAACTTTAAGAAATTCTGAAACATTTTAGTTAGCTCTTTCTTCATTGCTTGCTTAATTATTGCAATACTATTTTCTCAAGAAAAGACTTGCAGTTTTAGTGCTTTGTTTTTTAAAGGAAAACATGGGGCTCTGGAGTCACACTGAGCTAGATGGGTTGTTTTGCAGCTATGGGACTTTGAACAAGTCACTTAACCCCACTGAGTTTGTTTCTTCATGTAGAGAATAGAAACAATAAGAAGTATACCTTAAATTGTTGGGATTAAGTTAAAAAATCTTAAAAGCCTAGCAGGATGTCTAACACATATGGTGGGTACTCAGTAAATGTGTGTATTACCAGTAAGAACTATTGAGATGAATTAAAGCTAACTTTAATTATTTAGAATGTCATGAAACAGCAACTGGTACTCAACAAGACCTATGTATTTATTTGGTTTAAAACACTAGTGTCACAGCCTTTTTTCATGAAAGCCAATTTGGGGAAAATAGAATGTTTATGCACTACTTTTTTTTTTTTAAAGACTTGCCAATTTCAGAAGGTAATATAATATCTGCAATAAAACGATATTTGCATTTTAAAAATTCATTCACCCATTTTGTAGTTTTATTTTCTGGTTAAAATTTTAGTAAAACACCTCATGCATGCAGAGAGGTGATAACAAAGCAAGGCATTATGATGTTCAACTCTAAGGGCGCCTTTCATAACATAGTCTAAAGCTCAATTCCTTTTAGACTTAATCTCTTCAAGTATGCCAAGAAATTTTCTAGGATTCAAAAATATGTTGTAAGCAACAAAACACTGGGCACTTCTAGATTAAGTAAATAACATCAGAGTAAATGTTAAGGAAAGTTAAAATGATCATTATGAAGACTTTACAGGCACATGAAGAGTATAGAAATGTAACAATAAGCTCAAAGTATTTAATGTTAAATGTACAACACAGTGACCATAACTATAAAAAAGCAACACGTGCACATAAAAAGAGAAAATGGGGATATTAAGAATTGTTAAATGGACTTGTTAGGGTAACATACTATGAATGATCTACTCCTTCCTCACTTTTCTAGACTCTTAGTGATGCTGATGTATTTTAATTTCAAAATAACTGAGATTACTAAAATGTAAGGAAGAGGAGAACAAAGGGGAAAGAAGCAGTAAAAATGAATCTTGAGACAAAATGTTTCTCAAGATTTCTAGCACAGAAAACTACACCCTTCCTCTGCTACCACACAAATGAGATAGAACCTAGTCTAGAATTGTGAGGAAGCCTTAACACTCAAGGAATACCAAAAATGATACCAAGGAAATGGTAAACAGAAAAACGATGATCCTGGTAATGGTTTTAAAAAATCCTGACATATCCTAGCTACAAGCCACTCTACCTCCTAAACCAATTCATTTCTATATTAGTTAAGCCAACTTGAGTTTCTGTTACTTTTGGCCAATGACATTATACAAATCAGTTATTACTATTACTAGCATATTAACCACATTAATACTGGAGATGAAACCACAACATGCAAAATGATAAAAACCAAAAAAATTTAGTAGACTTCAGTGTATTCACCATGTTGGAGAAGGCCATGGGTAATCTGTGAATGATTTATGAATACGTAACATCAAATCACATATACCAAAGCTGAGTATGTGTATTAATATCATGCACACAGATTAGATAACCCTTATCATATACAGAGAAGTAAATATGATACTTGCTTATAAGCCTATTGTTTACTTTGTTCAGTAACCAGTTATTGAGTATCAATTACGTATTAAGTAGTGTCCTTAAAGGGCATAACAGTGAAAAAACAAAATTCTAACCCTAATAGAAAATTAATTCTAACTACTATCAATAACTATACAGTACATCAGTTGGTGATTGAGTGCTATGGAGAAAAATAGTGAGGGGTAATCCGTTTTACGAAGCATCATTATTTTACATATCACTAAGTAAGAAAAACACAACATTGTAAGACATCACTGATCATAAGGCATTTCAATTTTAGAGATGTCATAATGTGGGAAACTGTACATGTTAAAATCAATGAATATGGTAAAACTGGAAAAGAGGGATAGAAAACATTACCTAGCAAGGAAAAGGTGATTGTTATTTCAGATAGGGTATCTGAGAAAGTCTCACTGACCTCAACAAGTGAGGAAGGAAGCTAGGCAACGCTCTAGAAGCGCCGTCAGAAAGAGGAATGCTCAGAGCCTGTGGCATGCAGGAGGCACAGAAAGGCAGCGAGGGTGGCTGGAGCAGAGGTGGTGACAAGGAGCATGTGGCCTGAACACACACAGCCTTGTGGGTCATGGCTCTGACTCTTATTCTGAGTGGGATGGGAAACAGGCATATTTTCAAAATTACAACCTAAAACACATGACCAGGATCTAGCTGAGGCTTGTATTAAAAACAAAACACTGTGGGGTACCATGGCACACATCTGTCATCCTAGCCACTCAGAGGCTGAGGCTGGAGGATCACATGCTCAAGGCCAGCCTCAGTAACTAAGTGAGACTCTTGTCTCAAAACATTAAAAATGGGCTGGGGATGTAGATCTGTGTTAGAGCCCCCTAGATGCAATCCCCAATACCACAAAATACACACAGACACACACACGCACACACACACACACACACACACAACCACCTGCCAATTTCATAGCTGTATGCTAGAATGTTTAAAAATTATTTCCAATCTAAGATAATAAGGCTAAGTGCTTCCTGACATATAAAATACAATTACCAAAATTACCAATACAGTTTTTTAAGTACTATAATCTAGTATATTAGAAAAATGAGGATCCTAGTAATAAAACATTCTTAGAAAGTTAAAAAAAAACTCTATTGAAATATTTCTAGGTTGATTCTTGACTACCAAAGTTGATGTCCAATTACTACCATACTACCAAAGAATAATGACTTTTGCTAGGAGAATGGTGGACTCAAGTTTCTAATGCTTCCTAAAGTAGAGTGCTAGATAACTTTTTACCATATTAGGTTGTGAGAAAAGGTAATAATCCTATAGTATGTGAAAAGCTGCTTTTGACATATCTTTTTAAACTTTCTTACCTGCTGAATGAGGTGCATGCACTTTGAAGACTGTACTCCATAAGCATTGTTGACTACATGTGGAATGCCATAATTAGCACAAATCACAGCCAGTTCTTCTAATCTATAAACATAAATATTAAATAGACATACACTGTCTTATAAATCACAATGTGGAAACTTTTCCTGTTTGAATTTAAACCATCAACCCTATTGTACACAGGGAAGGGGGGGATGATAAACTGAAATTTCTTCTGTACTATCTTAGCATAAAATACAGCAGCTTGCAAATACATAGCAAGCATTTTTTAAAAACCTAAAAAAGCTTTTAAATTAATGTTACCAATAAATAGGAAAAATGTATTTATAAGAATTTATGTGGACAGTAACTTTTAAATCATTTAAAAATTTCCTATCAACAAAAAAAGAAATTATAATGACCCCTCACAAAGGGGTATGATCTTTATAAATGCTTTTGGTTGATTGCCATGCTGAAGCTAGTACCTGCAAAACAATTAGCACATCTAAAAATTTTAAGAAATCTCACACTAAACATCTCATAAAATAAAAATGCATTTTAAAATGGACTTTAATATGTTAAAAATATAGAACATTAAAATTTTTCAGTACCAAAATAAGTGACATTCCCTAACAACTTGGATACTATGTAATCTTAAATAGCTTGCTTTAAATCTACTTACTTTTTCATTTTACACCTCTCACATTAAGACAATTTCAGAATCTAACTTTATGTAAAGTAAGGCAATATATCTCAGAACATAATAAATGGAGGTTTCTACACAAAACCAAATACTATTTACGATTGAGGTCATCTGTAATAGACTGTCTTCATACTCTGAAACTAAAACTAATTCCTATGATTTAATAAATTTAATTTTTAGAAAGTTTTGTTTCACAATATAAAAGAATTTGAAAGCAAAGCATTTTTATAAAAAACTTCTTTTTCAAAGGGATGCATTTCAAATATACATTGTGGTTTTATTACCAAACTATGCATGATATAATTTTTCTTTTTTTAGTAGACATGTTTAAATTATAATAGGAATAAGATTATTGTGTTCCTCTGTCAGAAGTTTTCAATTTATTTCCTTGAAGTTCCATGAATTAAAAACTCATCCATTTTCATAAGCTTCACAAATCAATACAGAAATTCCTTTGTTACTTGAATTAATCTGATGAGGTTTTTAACAAAATGTGGGATACACACACATATTTTCTTTACAAGATAAAATGCACTTTCATGTGTGTGATTTAGTGACAGCATTCCTTAATAAAGAACTTCCTTGAAAATAACATACCATAATAATAAAGCAAGTGATTTTTTAAAAATCACTTGTGATCAGTTTTAAATAATCTGAATTAATCAAAAGCTAGGACACATAAAAAGGTATTAAATAAAAGGCAAGGAGAAGCATAAAAATAATTTCCATGTGAGTTGAATTGTATTCTAACTTACAAGCTAACAAAGTGTTTGTCAGTTAGAAAAAATGATACCTTTCTCTTAACATTTCTTTTAAGTAGATTTCCACTATAATACTCTCTGTCCAGTTAACCAACTAATAAAGACAAAATATATACTCTATCCGTTAAAGTTAATATTTTAAGGAATTATGCTTGATGGAAAGAAATCAAAATTACTAATTGGACATCACCATTTTCCTAAAGATTCCGCTTATTAGAAACTTACACAACACTA
Source organism: Graphiurus murinus (assembly GCA_004027655.1). Classification (NCBI taxonomy): domain Eukaryota; kingdom Metazoa; phylum Chordata; class Mammalia; order Rodentia; family Gliridae; genus Graphiurus; species Graphiurus murinus. Next base: position 113,244 of record PVLC010001028.1, read on the forward strand.
CCAAAAAGCAGCAAATAAGAACTGTGCTGCCTCATTTTTCTAACAGATAACATAAGTAAAATACTCAATACTGTGCCAGACATACTGTAAACACTGAAAAACCACAGTCAAAATAAAACAAAAGCAGAACTCTCCCAAGGATAAATAATTCAACTTTACAAGTATCCATTTACTGGTTTTAGAAATGTGATTTATGTTTATCACATTAAAATTTTTCCAGATACCGAAACTATCAAAGAATAGACATGTTTAATATGTCAATATAAATTTTAAATAACTAGTAAGTAAATAAAACACTAAAGCATATACAATATAATCTTAAGATAGAATTCACAGGTTCATGAATATAACAAAGTAAATTTTCAAAAGCAGTTTTAAAATTGTCTCTTAAAAACCTGCCCATAATAAAAATTAGCATGCACTCATTCCTGCCAAATAATGTGATTCTATGAAAACCAAGGTATAACTTGATGCAGAGTCCAAAGTCAATTTAGTTCTTACAAATTATTAGCAATTCTGTTCAAAATCTTAAAATGAAACATAGCTGCTGTCAAAAACAAAAATCTGTATTAATAGACTAAAGCCCTATTACATTTTCAGAATAAAAATTTGTAACTTTAGAAAAGTATTTACTTTTCTTCCCTTTTGCTTTCATTTTCTTAAATATTTATATTATACTCAAATAGAAGACAACTGCTGTCAACACCTAGTATACATATGAGTTAATTTTCCAATTAAAAGAAATTCTAAGGAAAGTAAATACTCCTAAAATTTTCAATTTAAAATCTGTTAACACTGGTATTTCCTACGCATGAAAACTATGAGATCAAAGAAGATAGAAATAAAAACAACTAAACCCAGCATTTAGTTTAGAAAAGAAAGTTCTATTCTTTTTCTAAACAATGAGAAAAAAATGCTAGGAATGCTAGATTGGAAATAGGACAAAGAGAATGAACACAGGCAAGGCATGGTTGTACACACCTGCAATTCCATCTACTCAGGAGGCTGAGGCAGGAGGACTGCAAGTTCAAGACCAGCCTGGACAACTTAGAAAGACCCTGTCTCAAAATAAAATAAAAAAGGCTGAGATGTAGCTCAGTGGTAGAGTGCTTGCCTAACATATTCAAGACCTTGAATAGAATCCCCAGCACTGAGGCAAAAATAAAAAAAGTGGGGGGAGAGGATGGTCTGCATCTATCCCCTACACTAGTTGTTTTTCCTCCTACATAAATATTTATTTTCCCAAGCCACTGTGCTATTTCCCCACCAGATGGATCCATTCTCTTAGGACTGTCCACTCATTATTTACTACCAAATGTTATTTAAGCATATCTGAGAACGAGTATACAGCATTTTATTTAAAAGACTGATGAACACCTGAAGGTCAATATCTACAAATCATTTACCTATCAGGCACCCTTGGAGCAAAACAGGATGTGGTAGAATGAACACAGAGAACGTTATCAGGCCCGAGTTCCTGGACTTTAGCCTCCACTGCTTTCAGGTCTGTACGCAGCTCATCACCTTCCAAAACGTTTTCTATCACCACGGGCTCAAAACCTAACCAGCAATCGGAAATCTAAATGTTAGTGTGAGCTAAAATAAAGGAAGATCCTGGAACTCTAGGAAGCAGTACTATTCCACACAAGAACTCTAAATATTTATTTTGATTGATGAGCCTTCCTCTGGTAATAAAGACCTGGCTCAATACTCCCATTAGTCAAAGGCAGGTCAAAATAATGTGAAGGACAACTCGATAATTAGGACTACAAATCTTTTTAACACTTTGATATGACAAGAAAGAATAATTCTGGAAATTAAGGAAAACAAATGTTAAATAGATATCCATAGAGGCAATAATACAAGACACTGATAACAAAAAGGATCACTAGTCCAGTTTAATTCTAATCCACAAAACAGTCTGCACATTCTCTGGCAATATTTCAGTTTTACTTTAGAATTCATCTTATTTCAGAGATGGACATGAATAATAATGTAATCCAAGTACTGAAACAAATCAAAATTAACAATGTTTTACATCTAAAGAAAACTGTAATTAATTTTAGTAGGCTGAGAATCACTGGACCATCTCATAGCTCACCAGAGTCCTCTGAAATTTAAATGCAAAAAATTTCTTTAAATTTCCAGTGGAAATAAACTTAATCAGCCATAATTAAAAGTCTTTCCACAAATAATAATTATGTAACCTTTAATGGTTTTTGGGTTTTTTTTTTTTTTTTGGTGGTACTGGGGATTAAACCAGCGGCATTTATTCTACCTATGAGCTACATCACCAGCCCTATTTATTTTATTTTGAAACAGGGTATCCCTAATTTGATGACAGTCTCACTATTTGCTGAGGCTGTCCTCGAACTTAAGATCCTCCTGTCTCAGCCTCCTAAGTACTGGGATTACAGGTGTGAGCCACCAAGCCCAGCAATGATAAATACTTAAGCATCCATAAACTTCAAAGTTGTATAAAGTTATACACTAAATTTTATGTCTAGTATATTTGATAATTTAAAAAAAGAAATACAAAACAATTGGGGGATACAAGGAACTGAACCCATAGGCATTCTACCTCCAAGCTGTACTCTCAGCCTTTTTTTTACTTTTTGTTTTGAAACAGAATCTTGCTAGTTTGCTAAGAGCCTCGCTAAGTTACTGAGGCTGGTCTTGAACATGTGATCCTTCTGTCTCAGCCTCCCAAGTACTGAGATTACAGGCATGCACCATCATGCCTGGCTCAGATTTGATTTTTATCTCTACACAAAATTTCTTAATTTTTCACCGGGATATTTAAAACACTACATGTGCCACTTTTGTTGTTTTTTGTTTGTTTTTACCTGCAGTGATCATGGATTTAAAACAGGACTTCTGGTCTATTCGTGGCCATATGATATACTTTGCCCTTGGTCTTTTGTGTCGCAATGTTAAGAAACACAGTGTTAGACTCATACCAGTTGCCATAGGAACTACAAAGCAATTGGCCACTGTATGGACACCTATAAATAAGTAAAACAAAAATTAGTTATCCCATTAAAAACATAGCATCCGTGTTGAAGAAATGATATATTTCCTTTTTAATATACTTTAAGTGATACACTATAATTACACATCATAGTGAGGTTCAAAGTCATATAAACATACATGTACACAGAATTTGGTGTGATTCCCCCCAGATTCCAACCCACTCCTCCCATGCCCTTGTCAGTGGGATTTGTAGCAATATCTTCACATACGGACATGGCATTATTTGAACTGCTTCTTTCATCAAGCATTCTTTTCCCCTCCTCCCCTCTTCCCCCAGTCCCCTTTACTATTCTACTCACCTCTACCCTCACTTATCTGAAGTCCCTTTTGTTTCCTATTTTCTAACTTCCACATATGGGAGAAAACATAACGACCTTTGTCTAAGACTAGCTGATCTTACTATATTCTCTAGTTTTATCCATTTTCCTGCAAATGACAAAATTTTGTTCTTTATGGGCGAGTAAAATTTTGTTGTGTATGTATACCACATTTTCTTTAACTATTATTCATCTATTGACTGACACCTAGGTTGGTTCCATAATTTGTCTATTGTGAACTGTGATGCTATAAACATGGATATGCATGTATCACTACAGTATTCTGACTTTAATTCTTTTGGGAAAATACCAAGGAGTAGCATACCTGGGTCACTCAGTGTTTTTATTCCTAGTCTTTTGAGGAATTTCCATACTGATATCCATATTAATTATGCTAATTTATATTCCCACTGACAGTGTATAAGAGTTCCTCATATCCTCACCAGCATTTATTATTGCTTGTATTCTTGATGACTGACATTCTAGCTGGAATTAATGGAACCTTAGTATAGTTTTGATTTGCATTTCCCTGATAGCTAATGTTGAATATGTTCTCATATATTTATTGGTCATTTGTATTTCTTCTTCTGAGAAGTGACTATTCAGTTCAATTGCAATTTTTTTTGTTTGTTTGTTTGTTTGTTTTTTGCGGTACTAGGGATTGAACTCAGGGGCATTCTACCTCCGAGCTACACCCCAGCCCTATTTTTTATTCTTTATTTTGAAACCGGGTCTCACTAAGTTGTGGAGTGCCTCACTAGGTAGCTGAGGCTGGCCGCGAACCCGGATCCTCTGGTCTCAGCCTCCCAAATGCTGGGATTCCAAGCTTGCGCCACCACGCCTGGCTCGGCGTTAAGTTTTTTAAGTTCTTTTTATATCCTAGATGTTAATATATTTCTTTTGACATATAAAGAGAACTGAAACCTGAGTGTTTCTTTTTCTGCACTCGCTCTCAGGAAGGTCAGTGTCAGATTCATCCTCTGGAGTTACAGCTCTGATTTCCTATTTATTCTGTAACACTTTTTGTTTTTTAAAAATTATCTTTTATAATGCCTTTAATATGTGTATCCTTTTTAAAAAGCCAGTCATGTTCTTCTTGGAAAGTGGCATTAATAAAAGAAATTAGGCAAAAGTGTGTTGTCTGATCACAAAATGACTTATGATTGGTGTGATACATACCAGCCAACTTTAGGATATCCAGGACCAAAGAATTGGTAATTTTGTTCAAAAGGCTAGAGCCTGCAGCTTTTGGTTGCACAGCAGAAATATCACCTGATCGTCCAATTCCATGAATGAACCTAAGAAAAAATGGGCCAAAGACTAAACAAATACATTGAGTATTCTAAATGATCCAATATATAAGTATTCAAACACAATCACCAACAAACATCAGAAGCAATACCTGACTGTGGTATATGTATTTCATAAACTATTAATAATGTGAAAATATCCTGAAACAACTTCATCAATTATGCTATAGCAGCTAGTCTCCAAAGATGGCCACCATCAATTCCTTCTCTCCTGATGCCCACACCAAGAGATAGTCTAATTCTTCTCCACCTGAAACTAGGTGAGCCTTAGTGACTTGCTTAGCTAGGAAGGATTTAGCAGCAGTGATTGTCTAGAACCTCTAAGCTAGGGTATAAAAACCTCTAAAGTTCCCACCAGGCTTCTTGAAGAGCTTGCTCTTAGGGTACTCCCTTTCAAAATCCAGCTGCCCCGCTGGAAGGAGCCCAAGCCACAGAGAAAAGCCATCTAAGTTCCCAGCCACCTGGGTGGGTCTTCTTGAATAAATTGCCCACTTGAACCTTCAGATGACCACACTCTCAGCCAGCATCTAACCACAACTGCACCAGAGACCCCAAACAATACTCACCCTGCTGAGTCCAGTTAGAACACAGAACTATGAGAAATAATAACAAATGACTATTTAAGTCAGTCATTAACTTTTGGGGTGGTTTGTTAAGGAAAAATAGGAAACTAAAATATAAGCATCACTAAATTCTCTTTCTTTCCTTTTCCCCTAACCAGAGAAGTGGATTCCAATGGGGATGAGCTGATGTTTCAAAAATTGCCCAAAATCCAAAAGAAACATACGCTTCCTGAAAATTTATATGCCAATCCACTCACTTTAAATTAGATGCTGTTATACACTATCTAAAGATATTTCTAAGTACTTGTGTGTGATACTAGGGATTGAATTTACAGGCATTCTACGTCTAAGCTATACCCCCAGCCCTTTTTATTTTTTATTTTGGAACAAGGTCTCACTAAGTAACTACACACTGGCCTTGAACCTTCAATCTTCCTATCTAAGCCACCAAAGTACTGGGATTACAGGTATGTACCACCATGCCAGACACCTCTAAATACTTTTTAAAATAAAAATTCTTTTGTAATTTGAAATAATTTGTAATTTACAGTCAAAAAGATTAGAAAATCTGTATAATGGATTACAGAACACTAGTATTCCACTTCATTACCATCAAAACCTCATGAACATTTATTATTTATTGCACATATTATCAATTATATTACAAGTCATTGATAAACATGAAATCTTCATGTAGTTTATTTATTGTACTGAGGATTGAACTCAGGGGCATTGTACCTCTAAGCTAAACCCCCACCCCTTTTTATTTTCTGTTTTGAAATAGGGTTTTGCTAGCTTGCTGAGAGTCTCATTATGTTGCTAATGCTGTCCTCAAACCTGAGATCCTCCTGTCTCAGCCTCCCAAGTACCGAGATTACATGCATGCACCACTATGCTTGGCTTCATCAGTTTATATATTCATTATCCTTAGTTCTGACTGCAACAGTTTTTATTAAAATAAAAGTCTACAATGCCTAGAAAATTTTCATCATGATTTAAAATCATGGAAGACAAGAGCTTTTAAGAGTTTACATAATATCTCACAGAAAGGTTGGAAGACAGAGAAATAAATGATCATATTTAGAACCACTATCAATAGCTAGTTATTAAATTGATTAAAAGCTTTCTGAAGTAATACAAAAGAAAAAAATGACTTAATAATCTAATACACCTTCTCCTATACCTACTGCAACAAAGAAGTATTTATTAAATGGGATTCAGCTTAGATACAGATAAACAATGTTTTAAAGTTTTAACTAAAAATTATCCTCCAACAAAACCTGCAATGTTAACAAACAAATATGGAAAGCTATAAGCAACCAACCTTAGTGTATTTAAAACTCTTGCAACCAAATAGATTGTTGAACATTCTTATCAGAATATACAGCTTGTGCTGTTAACCACACAGAACACGACAGGCTAACCACCACATATTAGAACTTCTACTCAATTGTCTTTGAAAAGCACATGCTCAGATAAATGATTCATCTTCCAGTTGAAGTTAGTTTCCATGCCCATTTGAATAAGGAAGAAATGGTTTGTAAACAGGCAATTTTACAATTTAATAAGATGAATACTGCAGGGTATAGTGACATACGCCTGTAATCCCAGTACCTGGGAGGCTGAAGGCCACCCTCTGCAACTTGGCGAGACCCAGTTTCAAAATGAAAAATAAAAGGGGCTAGCGGTGTAGCTCAGAGGTACAATACACCTGGGTTCAATCCCCAGTACCAAAGGTGTGGGGTGGGAAATACTGCCACCATTATTTCACCTCTTCCTTCACTCCCAAAAGGAAATGTTTTCACATCTACTTTAAAAAACATACCTGTAATGACGACGAGCAACTATCGCAGATATCACTCTGCCTTCTCTTTCTCCCACACCACAATTGCCCAAGAAATTGTTGCTATCCATGATTGCAAGTTCATGTAAAAAGAGTTCAAGTGTACTTTCATCCCAGCCATCTTCTGGACATTTGCCCTTAAAAAAATAATAATAATTAGATTCAAGAAAATCCCCTTTTCCTCAACGATGTAAATTCTATATCAATGTACCTAAAAACTTTTTAATGTGTATTTTGCCTTGCTCCTTGCTTTCTAAAAATGAGACATAAATGCAGTACTGTGAAGAAATCTCAAATTGGCAAAACATTCGTGTTGCTTTGATTACATCTGCAGATTGCTATAAGTGATGATAAATGCACGCCCTGAGGTTTACTCGAAATTTTTCAATACCCAAATTAAGTTAGAGCAAGCAAAAACCAATGTACTGTATTCTCAACGTAGATTCTTCACACCAGGGTGTTATTACTAGGGGTTGCCACACTTTCAAGAAATTAAAATTCAGGAACACTGGCAGGAGCGAGCCCTGTGAAGTTCCGCGGCAACACCCGGGTCGAGTTGGGAGATTGTGGTTTGCAAACATCACGTGTTCCCTGAATCCTAGCAAACTGCGGGAAAGAGGCGAACTTTGCCCTTTCCGTAAACAAAAAGTAAACTAACTGGGACTTCTGCTCGCTTCGTTTAGAAAATGGAGAAGAGTGGCTCTAACCCCACCATGCACACCCCCTTTGAACACATCACGGTTTCGCAGGCTTTGACCAGCCTGAGAAGGAACCGAGCGCGACTGGTAACGCAGTGACAGCCGTGCTGCAGCAGACTGGGGACAAGTGTCAGCACTCAAACATCAGCTGTGCGGAAGAGCCTGCACTAATGGGGGCGCGACTGCTGGGGAGGGGACCGACACCTCGGTACCTTCTCCAGAAGCAGCCGTATAAGGTGCTCGTGCGAGCGGCGGGCCTCGCTGCCCTGTCGCACGTAAGCCGGCGACACCAATCGTTCGCCCGCCGCGAAGCTCTCGCGGTTCATGACAGCTCTGGCGTCCGCGGCCGGGAAACTGGACAACAGTCCCCACACCCGGACACACGACGGAACCAGAATGCAACTCGCTGCCTGGACGGTACGGGAGGGCCAAGGGACAAAAACAACCGCAAAGCACCACGCTCCGTTCTTGCACATGCGCAAACCGCTCTCACTGGGACGCCGGGGCGAACGTGTAGTGTCTGGGCATGCGCGCGCGAGGGAGTCCTAAAGGTAGCTCCGCCTCGCCGCGTCTGATTGGTCTAGTTGTTAAACCCTAGGGTTCCTGAGACCTCAGAAGACTTCAAGACCTCAGAGGCTTCAAGAAGGGACTTAGCATTTGTATAGAAAGACCGAGGAGACTCCAGTGCAATTTCATGGGCTTAATAAGAAAGAAAATGCCCAAAGTTGGTCTGTGTTCTAATCCTGTTGGTTGATTGTGACTTGTGTAGAATTTGTGCTTCAGCCCTATGCAGACACCCAGAGTTTAGAACCTACCATTCGTACTGTCATACATTTCAACATTTACTACTGCCTGACAACCCCATGTGAAATAGCAGTGCCCCACTCCTTTTCTCCTATGCACTACAGGATTTTTAGATATAATTTTTTCACCTACCACCTGCTATGACAGACATTTGTTTATACATCACAACTCCCCATGAATATAAAGTCTAAAGGTAAAATCTTATTTGTTTTGCTGCATTACTTCCCCCCCCCCCAAGCATCTGAAAAAATGCCCAGGATATAGCAGGGGCCAAAAATAAATAAATAAATTGAGTTAATTAATTATTTTGGTCATTGGACAGCCTAGCGGTAAGTACTGAAGATAGAGAAATAAAAAGTCAGGACTCCTGTTTTCAATTTCCTTGCAGTCTTTTTCCTAGTTGAGCCTGCAGTAATTCCTGGTACTGCCCTTGCCCAGTGGTGTGCTAGAGCCCATTGCACTGTTTCACACTTGACTGCAAAAACTGATGGTTTTTGCAATGGTCAGTAATTTCATGAGCTTGTTTTAAAATATAGCCACTCTTTATACAGGCTTACATTTAATGACATTAAAATCAAAAGAAATACTCAAAACTCATCACTTCCTAGGTTTTTTTTTTACCACATTTTACTATTATGTATGCTTTTGAGGTTATTTAATTTACCATAACTGTTATGGCTGAAATATAATATAATCATATACTTTTGTATATCTCTTTCCAATTCAACTCCCTTTTAATGATGTTATGCTAGTAGCTTGAAATTAGCCATGGTGAGCAGTGCCTGGTGGCACATGCCAGTAATCCCAGTACTTGGGAGGCTGAGATAGGAGGATCACAGGTTCAAAGTCAGTCTCAGCAACTTAGACTCTCAGCAACTAGCAAGACACTGTTTTCAAATAAAAATAAAACAGGACTGAGGGTGTAGCTCAGAGGTAGAATGCCCCTGGGTTCAATCTCTAGTACCAACAAAAAAAGGAAGAAAGGAAGGAAGGGAGGGAAGGAGGGAGGAAAGGAGAGAAAGAATTAGCCATGGTTAGAGCATTTACCCCCACAGAAATTGGCAAACACTACAAATCACAGTGCACAAAGAGGATTATTTTTTAGTTCTAGATGACTCTATTAATAATCATATTGTATCTACATTGGATATACACTTAATTTGCCTTCTCCATTACATTTTTTTCTTTTGGTACTGGAGATGGAACCCAGAGGCATTTTACCTCTGAGCTACAGATGCACATTCTCCATTATATTGATGTATACCCCAGATAAGGGCCTTGACTACATACCTGAAGCCGGTAGCCTTAGCATTTTACTGACATAGAAAAAGTAGAGTAGAGCCTGAACAGTAGTAGATATATCCAAACTCTTGCCCAGACATCCCAAATATTCCTAAAGACCTAACAAATATCCCTAAAAGAAAATACTAGAGTGGAAGGCCTCATATTCAAAGGTCTTCCCATATCTTACACTAGATTTTGGAATCCAGACTCCAGTCTCACCAGGAAAGAAAGAATGAACGACCGAAAAAAAGAAAGAGGAAAGGAAGAGAGAGAGAAATAAAGGAGGGAGGGAGGGAGGGAGGGAGGAAGAGAGAAAGGAAGGAGAAAAGAAAAAGGCACATGTGTAAGGATATTTTTCAAAGGTTCAGGACAATAATAAAAAATTTGATCTTCATAGTAGTTCCTATCCTAATACCATCTTGGCATCAAGTCTGCCTGAAACTGCCTGCTTCACTGTAGTGTATCTTTTCTCTGCCTTTTTTGATGTATCTCTGTACTACATCTAGGTCAAGTGATACCTTTCAGCCTTCAGTTGGGAAACGATAACAATATACCTGGACAGTCATGTCCTAGGGGTTTATTGAAGTCCTGCCTGCTTTTCTCAGCTCCTCAAACAAGTCTTAAAAAATCTAAATTTCTCAACCAGTCATAGTGGGACATACCTCTAATCCCAGTACTTGAGAGACTAAGACAGAAGTATTGCAGGTTCAAGGCTAGACCCAGCAATTTAATGAGACTCTCAGCAACTTAGTATAAGACCTTGTTTCAAAATTAAAAATAAAATAGGACTGGGATTAGCTCAGACTTAAAATGTCCCTGGGTTCAATCCCCAGTACCACAAAAAAAATATAAATTTCTCTTGTGATTCAATTTTGATACAATATATAAATCTACTTTATTCATAGATCAAGAGAGCTGACACAAAGAATTTACTTACTCTCAGCTTTAGCAGAAAGGAGACAAAGTTTTAATAGATAACTTACAACTTTTCCTAAGCACAGTTCAGTATTTAGGACAAGGCACATCTAAAAACAGAAAAACATTCCCTGAGAGACCAAAGACTACCCAAACTTATCCTAGACCTGTCACAAAATGGCAACTGATAGGATTTCTAGATTTTGTGTGTGTGTGTGTGTGTGTGTGTGTGTGTGTGTGTGTGTGTGTGTTGCTTGGAATTGAACCCAGAGGCATTCTGCCTTTGAGCTACACCCCCAGATCAATTTTATTTCTTATTTGGAAACCGAATCTTGCTAGGTTGATGAGAGTCTCACTACTTGCTAAGGCTGTCCTTGAACCTGTGATCCTCCTTATCTCAGCCTCCCAAGTACTGGGATTATAAGCATGCGCCACCATACCCAGCTGGATTTCTAGATTTAACTAGATATTACAGACCAAGTTTTCTGAGTTTGCAGCACCTCTTCATGGGCTGACAAAACCCTCAAGAAGAGACCTTTTCTTCTAGGAGCATGGACTTAGAACAGACTTTCTGTAACATACAGAAAATTCAACAGATTCTTTCAGTGGGCCTCCCTAGATACAAACCCTTTCCATCTATTTGTGCTGAAGTAGTCTGGACAAGCCCTTGGAGTTTTAGTTCAACTTCATGGAAATCATCAAAAACTGGTAGCTGGCTGGTTCAAGTACAGTGGTGTTGACAACTAGTTGACCACAAGCAGTTACAAATTTCTTTGTTTTTTCTTCACTTGACTATCCAAAACTAAACAAACAAACAAAAAATAGACAAGAAGTTAAGGAATTTTTAGATGCACTCCCATTTCTTAGGTGAGTGGCCATACAAAGGTAAAGGCTCATGCAAAAAAGATGACATGACCTTTTAATTCCTGGGTAATAGTCCATTGTATAGCTGCATAGCTATTTGTTTATCCGGATATTTGCTGATAGGCCTTTATATTGTTTTAATGTTTTTCACAATTATGATTAAAGATGCATTAAACATTCATGAAGAGAAAAAAAAAAGATGACATGAGAGCTAAAGGAAATATTCTGGCAGATCACTGTGTCAAGCAAGCAGTCTTACCCAACAAACAAACAGTCTTCCCGAATAATAAGCCTTGACCATGTTTAGACCCTGTTATGGTTTGATTATGAAACAGCCCCTAGAAAAGCTCATGAGTTGGCAGTGTATCAGTGTTTAGAAGTGAAATAATTGACTCATGAGGGTCTGATCTCATCAGTGAATAAGATAAATCCATTTAATGGATTAATAATTTGAACAGATTTACTGAGTGGGAACTAGAGGCAGGTGGGGTGTGGCTGGGAAAGGTGGGTCATTGGGGGTGTGGCCCTGGGGACTGTGTATGTTTCTGGCCCCTTCCTCTCTCTCTCTCTCTCTCTCTCTCTCTCTCTCTCTCTCTCTCTCTCTCTCTCTCTCTCTCTGCTTTCTGGCTGCCATGAGCTGAGCAACTTTCCTCCTCCATGACCTGTCACCGTGATGTTTCTGTCTTGGAGCCTGCTGTCCGTGGACTGAACCTCTGAAACTGTGAGCCAAAATAAATCTTTCCTCCCTAAGTTGTTCAGGTATTTTGGTCACAGTGATATAAAACTGAGTAATAAAGTCCATGACATTGAAAAGAATGAGAGAAACCTGGTTGTATCATTTGTTTGTTTGTTGTGGTACCAGGAATTGAACACAGCAGTGTACTACCTCTGAGCTACACTACCAGCCCTAATTTTTAAAATTTTAAAACAGGATCTCACTAAGTTGCTGAGGGCCTCACTAAAAATTCTGAGGCTGATCTTCAACCTGCCATCCTCCTGTCTCAGCCTCCCAAGTACTAGGATTACAGGTGTGTATCACCATGCTCAGCCTGGTTGTACTCTTGACTCAGATAATCTCTGGAACTCCCCCAAATAATTGCTTGGTGCCATCAGATGGTTTCAAATGGAAACTTCATTTTTCTATGAAACTATTCATCATGGTATAGACAAAGTGGTTATGCTCTAAAATCAACATTACTTGAGAAACCATAAAAAAGAAAATCCAGATTACTTTTGTGGCATGAGTTACCTGTCAACAACGTAACCCTGGAAAATCTATAAAAATAGGACATGGCCCAGAACCAAATACTCAATAGCCTTTTCAGCACTTTCAAATTGATTTTTATTTTTTAATATACTTCCATTGGTGCATTATACTCTCACATATAATGTAGTTCAGAATGACAGGTACATACACATCAAATTGATTTTTTTTTTGTGTGTGTGTGGTCCTGGGGATTGAATTCAGGGGCATTCTACCTCCGAACTATACCCCCAGCCCTATTTTTTATTCTTTATTTTGAAACAGGGTCTCACTAAGTTGCAGAGTGCCTCACTAGGTAGCTGAGGCTGGCCGAGAACCCAGATCCTCCCGTCTCAGCCTCCCAAAGCTGAGATTACAAGTGTGAACCACCATGCCCAGCTTCAAATTGATTTTTAAACATGTATTTTTTGTCACAATATGTCTATTTCCAGGGTAATGTGCAGCACTTCCTTACCAAAAAGCTGCATCCCTTACAGTCTTTAAAAGTTACCTGATTTTATGCTTCCAACCTGAAGCAAAATTACTTTTATATCAAGTGAGCAAGGCACACCCTTTATGTGAACACACTACAGCATTACTCCTTACTCATTTATAAAAAGAATCTGTGATCTTTAACAAACACTACACTGTCCTTACCACCCATAGTCTTTTGGAGAAGTTAAAAGAATAAATGGTGTCTTTAAAAATAGAGTTGCAAAATTGTGAGAAAGCCTTGAGCTTCCTTGATGAAAGGTACTCCCGATTCCACTAGCCTTCATGGCCACGTGGTCCATCCCCATGAGGATACCTAGGTTATTCCCCTACGAATTGTTAACTGGAAGGCCTATATACCCAGAGATTTCACCTCTGATAACAGTCTCTGTTCTATTGCACATGACATGTCAAAATATTGCAAGGGATTCATGTACTCTACCCAGTCCTGTCACCAAGATCACTACGCAGTGATTCCAATGTCTTCTTAAACAGCCTCTCCATCACCTTCAACATGGAAATTTCATCTATTGGAAGAAATATCAGAGAGAAGGTGTTCTTTAACATCCTGTTGTATTAAAAACAAATACAACAGCAAAACTCCAGGAAGTCAGTCTTGGGCTCATGTTTCACAACTAAGGAAGCAATTCAGAATTCTATACAACTGAAAAGCTAATCCAGCAAGGTTTAAACTGAGGATTCTCAGAGATCCTCCAGAAGCAGCCAATCTTCTGAAGTTGTTAGCTGATCCAAGACCTTCAGAACAAGCTGATGACCTCAAATAGTGGACAGCTCCCCCTGTCCCCCAAGACATTACACCAAGATCCCTGTCTAATTCTTGTTTTAATCTGCTTGCTTATAATCATTCTTCTTTTCATTTCATACAGGCCCCTAGCTTTTGTCTTGCCATAATGGCCTCTTTTCCTTTTATTCTCATATAATTGTTAGGTCAGAACATGTTTATTCTAATGCCATTCTTGTTATCCCAAACAATAGCCACTTCTCTCAATCTCGTTGACTGCTGGATGTGCCATCCATCACCAGACCCCCATGATAAAAATCTCTGAGCAATTCCAATCTCATTAAACAAGACCTCAGGGAATTGCAACCAATGGTATTTCCGCTTGCAATTACATGGACAAATGATCTTAAATGACTCAACCTGTAACTTTGCCAGTGCCCCTCTCTCCTTGAAAAAGAACCAATTATTATAGTATCGACCGGACCCTGGGTATTTCTAAACTTAAATTCAACAACCTAAATAGGATGATGATCCAAATACTTACCACCTGGAAGAGACTAATTGCAATCCGAATATGTATCACAGCTAATGGAAAGCTTTGGCTCAAAAGGTTTGTGTCATAAGCAACTCTTTTTTTCTTGTATTTCCAGGTGTCCGTAGTGTATGCAACTTCCTTTTGGCCAGTACACTTAATTCTTTCAGCCTCAGACTAACTCCTCATGTACTTTAGGAATCTCCCAATCCAAGCCACTCATAATTATTCAGACTTGAGGGAATTACTGATTCTTTGTTCATGCAGGTGAGAATGATACAAAGAGGAAAAATTGCAAGACACTTATCATTAACTCAAGAAAGAGCTGTCCATGGTGCCAACCCACACTAGATGGAATACAGGTCAGCTTGATCTGTTCTCATGAGCAGTGATGGACAATCACGTTTCTCTTCATTTCTTCTTGGCCAGTTGTGGTGGCATCTGTGCCATCACTAAAATGTCTTGCTGTGCTTAGATCAATGAAAAGGGGAAGGTAGAAAAGGTGATAGGTAGCCTTCAGGAGAAAGCTGATTGTCTATCTTAAGTTGATACTCATGGCCTGTGAGGTTTGTTCTCTGGGCCTGAGTTGGACAGTTGGGTTCCTGGTTTCTGAAGCATCTTTAAAAAAACTATTACTTGTTCTTGTTTTGTCATGATTGTAATGATGCTGGTCCTTTACATTTTAACTGGAGTCTTAAATTCTAATTGAGCCCAGGGCCTCATGCATGCTAGGCAAACACTCCACAACTGAGTTACAACCCAGCCCTTAGAGTCTGTGTAGCCATTCTCTCATCAGATTATGGCCATGATGATAAAACAACATAAATGTCAAAGAGACGTCAAAATAAAATGGACTATGAAGACAACCCAACAATCCCTAAGAGGTAAGGATCTGGCTCCCCAGTCTTCTCTAAATTGGTCAACTGCTTGCAAGGAAGAGAACGACTGAAAAATGGAACTGAATATTCAAGACCAGAAATTGGGGAAATAGAAAATGTCTTCATCTAGTAAGGGTGGTTATAATAATATACAATGAAATGAGTGGCTTATAAACAAAAGAAATGTATATCTCACCACAAACATTGAGTTAATAGCAGAAAACAAAGGGTTAGCAAAACCAATAGGGTGTTCTTTGAAAAGACTAAGGGAGAGATAGGAAGGACAGTCTGAGGACAGGGAAACCACAAAAGGGAAATGTAAAGAGACATGGATTTAGCAGAGGGAGGACAGAGAAGGAGAAGGCACCAGATTTTCAGTAGGAATCTTGAGGCAAAACACTGGGTACTCCAGAAGAAATCCAAGCCGTCACTCCCAATTAAATACTCAGCAGCGTATATTTTTTGTTAATTTACTTGTGGGGTTGGATTTACTTAGAGGGTGACTTCAGGCACTAAATACTGCTTTAAGGATGAGTGTAGATTTACAGATGCCAGCCAACACAGAGCCTGGGTACCAGGCACTGCCCCAAGGACTCTACCCCAAGGAGCTTCATCCTACCTCCCAGCAACCCTATGAAATAGTACTATTATCTTTGCCTTATTTTACAAAACTGAAGAAACCAGGTCTCTAAGCAGCCAGGTAAGCTCCACCATTAGTCAAGAGAAATAATCACAGTTTGGACCAAGCTGTCTGGCTGTGGAGACTGTGTTCTTATCCATCCCAATATTGTCAGAGCCCAGAAGCATTTCACAGTCCAGGCTTTCGGCAGGAAACTCCTCGCCCTCGGTTCCATCCACTAGGGTGTGTGGACGGAATAACAAGAATATAGCCAGAAGGGAGAGAAGGTAGGTTGCCAAGAGCTGTATTAGTAAGTCATAAAGCCCATTAACCTCCCGTGGACAGAAAAGCACCCCTGGCAAATTGGTGCCCAGATTCTGTGATGCTGAGCCCCAACATTACTGCAAAAACAGGAGGCATCCGAGACTCCTCCGCTTTCCTGCAGCTCACATCTATCTTGTCATACCTCACCCCCATCCCTTCCCTCCACTTCCCCACCACCTGGTTCCAGTTGGGACAACTGCAGTGGCCGCTCTGCCTCCACTTAGTCATCATCCCCTTGTCCCTGTCCAATCCCCACCCTGTCATGAGAATTACTAGTTGAGATGCATCACACTTTCCCGCGCTAGGAAACCTTCAACCATCTCCCATCACACTAAGCATGCAACGCCAGTTCTTTATCTTGACCTATTAAATCTGGCCCCACTGGCTCTGAGTACCATCTTTCCTCGGTTCAGTAGACTGCACCCCCTTAGCCTCCTTGCAGACCCTAAAACACACCGTGGTTTTCTTTTCTCACCTTAGGATCTTCCCACAGTCTGTGCCTCTTGCTCTCTCTGTTGTTCCCTTCCTCATTCTGCATGGCTGCCTTCTAGTTTTCCTTCAGTATAAATGTCTCCTCCTCTGAGAAGCTTTCCCTGACCACTTTAAGTAGGAACCTGGTTTTGACGCATTGATTGCTATATAATGTCTGGATTGGATGCTCTTGGAAGACAAAACCCCTGGCTGTTTATTCACCTACTCTTCTGAGCATTTATCACAGTGTCTGGTAAGGATTCACAAATATTTCTGAATGAATAATGACATGAATGGGTCCAAGGGTTGCTTATCGCTTGGTGGTTGCTGAATGAACAGAGGTGTGGAGAGAAGAGAGTAAGCAGGGACCAGGGACAAATAGAGATGTTTTAGGTGGGCGTGGTGGTGCACACTTGTAATCCCAGTACTTGGGAGGCTAAGACAGGAGGATCACACGTTCGCAGCCAGACTCAGCAACTTAATGAGGCCCTCTGCAACTTAATGAGACTGTATTCCAAAACAAAAAATAAAATAGGGCTAGGGGTGTCGCTCAGAGGTAGAATGCCCCTAAATTCAATCCCTAGGACCATCAAAAAAATTTTTTTTGAGATGTTTTCCAATGGCAGATGCAAATAGACAAATAATGACCACCCTACTTTACCATTCCATTCACATGTGTTTTAAAATGTTTGGGGTAGGGGAACTGACAGCTCTCCTAAGAGGCTTGTCAGGATCTGGCTGCTGTCAACCTCATTAACAAAGCCTCTTAAGCAATTTAAAGCAAAACAGCTTCCACACCAAAGCCAAGCTTCAAAAAGCAGTAGGAAAGGGGAGACAGGGAGTAGAATTAGCAGCTAGGTTGTTGGGAGAAGTCTCCTGTGATTAAAAAAAGAAAAAAGAATGCAGTAATTACATTTTGCAGAGACTAAGAGAATTCAGGAAGCGGAGTCTTGCCTTCATCTTTATTTCTGATGGAGAGAGATAAAATAAAAGTAGATGTGGATGCAGCAGAGGCCATTTAAGACCTTCCCTGGGATGAGTAAAGCAATTCTCTCTCCAGAGGGAAGAGAGGTAGGCAGAGAAAGCTTCCTCTGAGCACTAATACTGCAGAGGTGGTTAAAATTACCTGTAAAAGCAGGAGCAAGAGAGAAGCCACAGGAGACCTGTCAGGAGCGTGTGAACAGACCTGGAGCCTGGGGCTTGCTGACACTTGAAACAAAGTGAGGGAGACTTTCAGCGCCGGGGACTCCAGTGTGATGGCAGGTGATGGGACAGAGATGAAGATCAGGGGGTGGGTGGTTCAGGGACTGCTGGGGAGTGTCTCTGTCATCAGGCAGATGGAGTTCAGAGCCTGGCTCCCCTTCTTTTCATAAAAGTTTGTGCAAATGACACGATCCTGCTAGACTCCAGCTCACTCTGTGGGGGGTAGGGTACTGTGGGGATCACAAGGGGAGACAATGACCAAGATCCCAGGTGTCACAACTAGTCGTGGCCTGCTTAGGGAGTACCTGGCTTGATATTGCGTGTGTAGAGAGTATAGATTGGCTTCCTCAACCTTCTCACCAGGGGCTAGAAAACAACAAACCACATTCTCCAGACTCCCTTCCTAACTATCATTCTGGAAACAAAGTAAACTTAGCCAATTAGATTGTACAGTCAACCTTCCATATCTGTAGGTTACGTATCTATAGATTCAACCAACCATGAACCGGAAATATTCAGAAAAGTAATCGTGCCTGCGCTGAACACGTACAGACTTTTTCCTTGTCATTATTCCCTAAATAATACAACAACGATTTACCTAGAATTTACAATGTATTAAGCATTATAAGTAACCTGGAGATTATTTAAAATATAAGGAGGATGTGCGTAGATTATATGCAATTAGGTCATTTTATAAAAGAGACTTGCACATGCAGGGATGTTGGTAGCTGTAAGAACCCTGGAACCAATTCCCTGTGGATACCGAAGGACAATGTACTCACTTGAGATTTGGGAAGTGGGGCCAGTGGAGGCCGGTTCCCCAGTCCCTCCCCCTCTTGTCATCGGCAAACAAGGTACGTGAAAACATGAGGCTTTTGGACCTTTCAGTGTTCATTCTGCAGCCTGCTGAGCATCTAGAGGCAAGGTGTGGTGGCCGGGCTGCTTCCCGATACAAAGCACAGTCTCAGAAATGGGTTCTCGAAGTCAATGGCCCTGGTGGTAGCCTCCAAGGTGTCAGCTCCCCCCAGCCGGTTGGCTCTACAGTATTCTAGAAGTCATTTCTAGAAATGTAATCTAGAGCCCCCCACCTCCAAGATCTTCCAGTGATTTTTTTTTTTCGAAGTTAAAATACCTGGAGTCATTTCCGTTTCGTGCACTCAATCCCGCCTCTTCCACTAGGTGTTTTCATTGCTGTCCTTCACAATCTTAACCGTGGACCATATTTTTTATAAGTAAAAAAGGAATTGTTTTTTAAGAAAAAGCATTATTCCCTGCACCTGATTGTGTTATTATTTTCCTGAGTTGCTGACATCAGCAGAAAGACTGACCAGAGGCAACTAAACCTGAGGCATCGCCTTACCCTGTGACCAATGGCTCAAACTGCAACTGTAATGCTAGGAAGGGAATAATCAGAGTCAATGGAGCAGATGCCACAATCCCAAACCAATAAAGTGAAGCCCAGTACTGATGTGCTTACGGAATATGGAAAGTGGAGAGCTGAGGGAAAAGAATTTCTCCAGCACCATCCAAGAGAGATAAAGTATTAATGACTCAAGATGAGTCTCCTGTTGGCTTGGCAGTGTCAGCCTTTTAATTGAGAGTGACTCACCATCCCTCATTGGTGACTGCATTCCTTAAAAATAGCAGCTCCCTGTGCAATGGGCTTAAATACTTTTGGAAAGAACAGGAAGTAAACTCTGAAACCTTTTCATCTTAACTTGGTTTCCCAATTGATAAGAGATCACTGTGACTTGGACACTTGTACTGGCATAGGTGTCCCTTCTCTATCTCCCTAGACACTAATAATGATCATCCTAGCGTCTTCTGACACTGGTTACAATGATACAGTTCAACAGAGCCTGATGGTCTCTAAGAGAATTGAGAAAAATTTGTGAACCTATAGATCTAAGTCCATAATCTGAGGCTGAGATGAGAAACTAATTAACCTTGAGATCTTCTACCCCCAAAGCCTGACATGTGCAGTTCCGACCAGTGGGCACACATGTTCCCTGGTCAATTCTTAATTATGTGCATGCAGCTTATTCATAAGCACTTATTTTTATTTAATTAGAAGATTAGTTTTAAAAGATGAGGCTCTTGAATCCAAGAGATGGGAGTTCAAATTCTGTCTCTGGGCGTCTTAGCTCTGTGATTTCAGACAAGTAAATTCAGTTCTCTATGCCTCAGTCTCCTGACCTATAAAAAGGAGTCATTAAGAATATGCTTAATCCCAGTATTTGGGAGGCTGAGACAGGAGGATCACAGGTTCACAGCTAGCCTTAGGAACTTAGCAAGATCCTATTTCAAAATAAAAAGGGATGGGCCTGTAGTTCAGAGGTAGAAACCCCTGGGTTCAATCCCCAGTGCAAAAAGAAAAAAATACTAGAATACCTAGTCATTAAGAATACATTGTATGAGACTCAAAATACATAAAGTCACCAGCATAAATAAATAATATCAATACTGTGTATTACAGGAATGAAAAAATGAGCAAAGCCCTTTAGAAACATCTGATATACCACAGGGGGATGCAAGCTGTCCACAAGTAACGATCATAGCCTGAATGACATGTGTCATGTGAATAAAAACCTCATCCAACTTAGATATCCAGCTTAAGAAAGAGCTAGTGTTTGAAAGTAGACTAGGACTCTGTCCAAAGATAAACAGAAAGAAAGTTCCAGGAAGAGGGAAATGAAAGAACAATCTTGTGAGATAAAAACAAGCCTGGTAGGCTTTTCTGGAATAGGCCCTATAGGTCAACTTGAACTTGAATCGTCTGTTTCAAAAGTAACCCCAAGTACTTCCCCTTCCCAGCATCCACACTCAGGCAAATCTCTTCCAGCCTGACTCTGGATTGTCATGCCACTTGCTTTGACCAATGGGATGGGAGACAGCAAACTCGATTCAGGTAGCGTTGTACAATGGGCTGGCACGTTGGGGCTGATCCTAATGTTGTGTCTGGAACCTTTCTACCACCAAGGGAACAGACCTGCTCTAGCCCGTTGGGTGATGGAAACCTGTGACTCTGTCATCTGCAGTATCCCAGTCTAGAGCTTGCATGCCAGAGGCACAACCATCCAGATCCCCACAGCTGGTTCTGGGTGCACAGGTGAGCCTTGTCACAATGAGCAAAATTGCCCCTCTGAGCCTAGTCCGGGACCGTGACCAGAATAAATTTGGAAGCCACTACATTTTAGACTGGTTTGTGAAAGAATCAAAAGCTTGCTGATAATGGGTAGCCATTGAAAGGCAGGGGCAGGTAATCTGCATGAGCAAGTCTGAAATGCTATCCAAATGGATGTGTATTAAGGAAATTGGAGATGCATCATAATAATTAATCAAAATAGTTATTAGCATGAGTTTGCTTCAAAATAAATAGGTTGGCAACCCATTATTGAAAGCAAAACGTAGTAATTCACGATGACATACAGCTTTGCCACGCAAGATGTTGTCTGTGGACTGGCAGCAACAGCATGATCTGAAGCTTATAAATATGGAAGTTGAGCCCCACTCCATCCAGTCTAGAAATCATCTGAAGAGCTTCAACAACATCCCCAGGTATTTCTTTGACACTATTAGAGCTTGAACAGCACTAGCCCATCCTAAAACTGCAAACTAAATCCACATCGGTCAGCCACCTCACCCTCCTATTCTGGTCAGATTTCTTTACTTCTTTAGAAAATAAAGAAAGTATTGCTTCACTATCCCTTCCTTCCCACCTGCTTCCTAACGTGTCTTTAGTAAACAAACAAAAAGCCACCTTTATCCTTCGAAGTTCTATTATCAAAAAAAAAAAAAAAAAAAGGCGTGTGTGTGTGTGTGTGTGTGTGTGTGTGTGTGTGTGTGTGTGTGTTTTCTTAGGAACTCTGAGTAGGATCCAGCAAATAAAAATGTTTTGCCCATGCAGGTTTTGAACCAATTAAGAGAGAAGGATAGATAGAGGTCAAGATAGCTGTATCTTTATCACTAATGAAGTCTAAGAGACATTACCAGTGGGTTCCTATGCAGCATCCAGAATTAGCCACGCAGAGCTGTCTCTTCCCTTCAAATTGGCAGGGTGGCTGCTGTCCCCAAAGAGAGGGAAGAATAAAGGTCCAGCTGGGGTGAGGGATAGGAACAAGTGAGGGGCTGAGGGGAAAGAGTTGCTGCTCTCTGAGACCCCAGGAAGGAAAAATGCATGTGAGTGGAGGTGATGGGGAGGGGACGTCCTATAAAATGTGGCCATCAGAGTTGTTGAGAAGTATTTTAAGAGCCAAACTGTTTAGAAATAATGTTGTCTAATTAATTATATCATCTTCACTTAAAAATTTTTAAAAAGTGTAAGCTGGGCATGCTAGTGTATGACTGTAATCTCAGTACTTGGGAGGCTGAGACACGAGGATCACAGGTTTGTGGCCAGTCTCAGCAACTTAGTGAGAGCCTCTGTAACTTAGTAGGACCCTGTTTCAAAATAAAAGATAAAATAGGGCTGGGGGTGTCTCTCAGAAGTAGAATGCCCCTGGGTTCAATTCCCAGTACCACAGTAAATAAATAAATAAATAAACCTCTCTCTCTCTCTCTCTCTCTCTCTCTCTCTCTCTCTCTCTCTCTCTTTCATCTACTCCTTTTGACATGTGATACCCTATGCTGCCTCTAGACTGTGAAATGAATCTCCACCAGCAAGAAGAGAGCCCCAAGACCTTAGACCTTCCAGCCTCCAGAATCATAAGCCAAAACAAACCTCTTTCCTTTTTAAAGTATCCAGTCTCAGTTAGTCTGTTATAATAACAGAAACTGAACTAAGCCAATAACAAAGAACATGTTTGAAAGGTTTTTATTAATTTTTAATTTTTTGGCAGCTCTAGGGATTGAACCCAGGCCCTCATACATGCCAGGCAAGCATTCTACCACTGAGCTATACCCCTAGTCCTTGAAAGTTTATGAACAAAAATAGTAACGACAACAACAACAAAAACAAAAAGTGCTTGCCAGACAGAACATCTTCCTTGGACTCTTCTATGAGTAAAAAATAAACTTCCATTATGTTTCAGCCATTACACAAATATTTCTCCTGTGGCACACAATAGATATTGCTGAAAACCACACACTCAGCAAAATTATGCATTAGAAAGAATGCTTTTAGGAATTTTAGGATTATAGTTAGACCACTAAAAATTTATGCATCTTTATAACTTGAGCACTAACAAAAACTGTAATTGGTATCTTGAGAGATAACTTGGACAGTCCAGGCAGGAAGCTGAGCATAGTTGGAAGTTGCCTCAAGGCTATTAAAACACTATTAAAAATGATTGTGTGAAGTTGTAGATTCGGAATAGTCACTGCTAGGGCCAGAGATGGGGATGGTAGGGAGCCGGCGTGGCTAATGGACCAGTTCTGCCGCTTAGTTATGGTGGTTATTCTAATCCACACATGTGATAAAATTGCTTAAACTACACACACACACACACACACACACACACACACACACACACACACACATACACACACACACACACTGCACGTAAAACGTGAATAAGCTCTGTGGATTGTTTCAATGACCCTTGTCGATTTCTTGGCTTGGATTTTGTACTATAGTTGTGCCAGATGTTACTATCAAGGAAACTGGATGCTGGGTATATGGGACCCCTCTATACATAACATTTTTTTTTTAGTTTCTGCATATCTAAAATGATTTCAAAATTACAAGTTTAACCACCACAACAACAACAAAAGACACTTGAGCAGAAATATCTGCAGTGGTAAAAACAATACAGATGGAAGTGGATCTCTGCACCAGGGGGACTGCATCTCAGCAGCCAGAGAAAAAAGTGAGGCCTGCCCTGACCAGGCCTGAAAGTCTACCTGCCCAGGAAGGACGCTCCAGGTGATGCTCTCATTTCTATTTTCTCAGCAGAAAGAGTTCTTGCCTTTGTACCAGCCAAGCAGAGGGCTTTTCTCTTTCTGTTGAAGGTCATAAACAATTCTACTTCCACTATTCAAACTCCCTTTTTTCAAAGTAATGGATAAGTTCTTCTGCTTAGTTATGGTGGTTATAATAATCTATACATGTGATAAAATTGCATAAAACTATACACACACATATACACATACGTACATACATACATACACACACACACACACACAGGCTTGTGTGTCAACATTTTGAATTTGGTTTGTTTTCTGTGTTCAGGACCTACCTAGTCATGAAGGAAGATATTACTTAATTGCAAATGGTTGCTAGTGGGCTTGTATATTATAAGCCCACTATTAAGGGACAAATATTTTTCTGGGAAGACTCCATTCCTATGAATGAGCATCCCCTTTCTGGAGATGTTCAGTGTTTTTCTGGAAATGAGTTTCTGCAGATTGTGGATGTCCCTGCAGGTAAATGAAGTCACAGGCTTATCAAAAGCCCTCAATTAAGAGGTTTTAACCATCAGTGCATAGGAATAACAAGGGAGTATTTGTTTAAAATGAAGAATATGGCCAGGCTTGGTGGTGCACACTTGTAATCCCAGTACTTGGAAGGTTGAGACTGGAGGATCTGAGTTCGAGACCAGCCTCAGCTACTTAGTGAGGCTCTCTGCAACTTAGTGAGACCCTGTTTCAAAATAAAGAATAAAAAATAGGACTAGGGGTGTAGCTCAGAGGTAGAATGCCTCTGGGTTCAATCCCCAGTACTGCAAAAAAATAAATAAATAAAATAAAATAAAATGAAGAATATGGGCTGAGGGTGTGGCTCCAAGAGAGAACTCGTGCCTAATATGTGTAAGACTCTGGGTTCAACCCCAGGACCACACACCCTCGCGCGCGCACACACGCGCACACACACACACACACACTCACACACACACACACACACAAAAGGCTGATTATCTGAACTACTCCAGAATTTCTGAACCCCTGGGTCTGGGGACGAGGTATAGCAATCTATGATGTAATATGTACCCAGGCGGAGTCTGCCTCTCTGAGGACCATTCCTTGAAAAACACACACTTCAGTCCTTAGCAAGGAGAAGGCTGGCCACTTGCTTTTAAGTATTTAGCTGATTTCCTGCTGAAATCGTGCAATTTGGCTGAACAGTGAGCTGTGGAGGAGAGGAGTGGGGTGATGCTTCAGAGACATGCTGAGCAAACTGAAAAGCAAGTTAAAGCACCATGACATTGCTCCCAAGCGCTGGGGATTGACAGCAGCTGCCGCGCGTGCTGGTACCAGTGTCACCTTTGAATACAAAGAACAGTGGGTATTTTGGCTTATTTCAGCGGGGATAAGATGTTAGGGAGGAAAATATCCCCCTGCCGAGCTTCCTCCTCTGAAGCATCAGTGTAGAATCATAATGCCATCGACTCACCTATCAGCTTTCCAATCACCAGCTTATCACAAAAGAGATCATTTACATCATCTAATCTTAGGCAAACTGCACATTTCTGGAAACTCCCTGAATATTGAAGAGTGTACTTTTGAAAAAATGTATTCCAAGTTCTTTACAGCTTAGAAACATTTCCTCCTCGGGATGTTAGGAGAAGCCCAGTTGAAGAACAAGTGAACACAGGGCAAAAAGCTGGTTGGCAGATGATGAAGACATCAAAGAAAACTCCATGCCTATGTGACACTGTGCTACATCTGAATGGGTTTTTTTTTGGGGGGGGGACTGAGGATTGAACTCAGGAGCAGTCTACATCTGAGCTAGACCTCAACCCTATTTTTAAATTTTTTTCAATGAATATATAGAGATTTGTTCTATTATTATATTTGCTTTTGCATACTTTTTTTAATTTTTCAATTGGTGCATTGTAATCACACATCTTTGTTAGGTACAAGGTAGTATAGGTAATGGCATATATGCACAAATTTCTCATTTAACCCTTCCCCAATTCCTGCCTCACTCCCTCCTTCTCAAGGTCAGTTTAGTGATTGT
>PVLC010001028.1:146873-162781 GCA_004027655.1 Graphiurus murinus
CCCGTGTCTCTCTCTCCCCCCCCCCCCCGCCAGAGGCATTTCACCACTGAACTCACCCCAAGCCCCCTTTATTTTTTATTTTGAAACAGGGTCTTACTAAGTTTCTGAGAGTCTCACTAAATTGATAAGGCTGGCCTTGAATCTGTGATCCTCTTGTCTCAACCTCCTAAGTGTTGGGATTACAGATGGGCACCCAGCTGAAAGGATCTCTTCCAGAATGCACAAACCAAGGGGAATCCAGAATGACGGTCAAGGAGGGAAAGGAAGGGGTGTCTCCAGGTCCTCTCCTTCTTTTTGGTTTGAAATTCCAAGTACCTAATAGTTTGTTCAGATTCAACGAGTTAATCAAGTGAGATGAGCGGGTGTAGAACTTCTGTAGGCCACAGAAAACAGCAGAGAATAAGAATCAACAGCATCCCCCCAAAGCTAGAAATCTTTAACAGAAAGATCAAGTGCCAAAGCAGGCCACACTAACCAGGCACTGGATCAAACAGAACTTAAGGTTAACAATAACAACACCGGTAACTACTGTACCAGGCTCTTTATTTGAATTATTCCATTTAAACCATGCAACAATCCTATTAAAAGGAATTATCATCTGTAAGTGACTGTGTCCATGCTCGTTCATCCTGGCATCCCTAGCCATTACCACCTATATGAGTGGGTGAATTGCCACCTTTCCAGGTGAACAAGCCAAGCGTCAGGTGGGAAAGGACCTGCATTTGAATCGTTGCTTTACATTTTCAAAAGTGCTAACAAGTATCACATACTCAGGTTTATCATACATGCCCTGCCTGTTATTCTGCATTCAGTGCTTCCTCCGGGCTCTGCCAGCTGTGAATCTTAGCAACCAGTAGATGGCATCCCCATTGAATGCTAATATTAAATGCTCACCGGTGCAGCCCCTTCCAAGCTGAGCTAGTAAGACCGCTGTCATGCACTTCAAAATAGTTATTTATAATTAAGGTAAAATAAGTATGCAACCTGGAATTCCATCCCAATGGCTGTGTGTGTGTGTGTGTGTGTGTGTGTGTGTGTGTGTGTGTATGTGTGTGTGTGTTGCTGGAGATTGAACCCAGGGGCATTCTACCTCTGAGCTACATACCTCCAGCCCTATTTTTTTTTTTTTTTAATCTGGGAACCATGTCTCCCTAGTTTGCTGGGAGCCTTGCAAAATTGCTGAGACTGGCTTCAAACCCGAAATCTTCCTGTTTCAGCCTCCCAAGTACTGGGATTACAGGCATGTGCCACCACACCCAGCTCCTAATGGCTTTTACAAATATATTTTAAAAACTGTAGGTAGAGAGGTGAGTCGTAACCTTCCCTCCAAAAATATGTGTGCATGTTGGTCCCTGGAACCGGTGAATGTGACCTTCGTTGGAAAAAGAATCTTTGCAGGTATAATTGAGTATCTCAAGATGAGATCATTCTGGATTACCCAGGCAAGTACGAAATCCAAGGCCAAGTGTACTTGTTTTTTTTTTTTTTTTTTTTGCGGTACTAGGGATTGAACTCAGGGACATTCTACCTCCGAGCTACACCCCCAGCCCTATTTTTTTTATTCTTTATTTTGAAACCAGGTCTCACTAGGTTGCGGAGTGCCTCACTAGGTAGCTGAGGCTGGTCGCGAACCCGGATCCTCCGGACTCAGCCTCCCGAATGCTGGGATTACAAGCGTGCGCCACCACGCCCGGCTCCAAGTGTACTTGTGAAAGCAGAAGAGAAGTTCCTGTGAAGATGGGACCGGAGATGGGAGTGATGCAGTCACAGGCCAAGGGATACCTGCAGCCACCAGACACTGGAAGAGGGGAGAAAGGGTTCTGGGGGGTGCAACTTGCCAACACTTTCTCCATGGACATCTGGCTTCCAAACTGGGAGAGAATACAGGTTTTATCTTGTTTTTGTGGTACTGTGATCAAACCCAGGGGCATTCTACCTCTGAGCTACACCTCCAGCCCTATTTTTATTTTTTATTTGGAAACAAGGTTTCACTAAATTGCGGAGGGCCTCACTAAGTTGGTGAGGCTGGTCAAGAACCTGTGACCCTCCTGCCTCAGCTTCCCAAGTACCGAGATTACAAGCATGTGCCACCATCTCTGGCTACAGTTTTGTTTTTTAAGGTTACCCATGATAATTTGTTACGACAGCTTGAGGAAACTGATATACAGTCCAAATAAGTCAAACTGAGTCAGAGCAAGGAAGATGATTTAATAAAACCATGAAGTTTTGAAGTCAAGTACTCAAGCAAGATGTTCAACCCACTAAGCCATAGATCTTCTATGAATATATCCTTTGAACATGACTGTTCATCTCATTTGAGAGACAGAATTATACCGAAGACTTGTATTTTGATTTCCCCAAGGATTACAAACCTCATCTCTTCCCTAAAATCATGCCATCCCCATACATCATTCAGGAACAATGAGGCATTCAATTGTCCGGGACAATTTTTCCAAGTGCACTATTAAAGCAAAGCAGAGATTACATCGAGATAAATGCACAATACAGTCGTCCCTGAATAAGCCCTCTTGTCTTATTTATTATGACCTTGCTCAGGCACTCATTCAAATCCAGTCAGCAAGCACTGTGCATCTCGCAGGTGCCGAGCATTCTGTTAGGTGCTGAGCAAAAACGAAACAGATGCAGTTCTTGCAGTTTGGTTGAGACCATCAAAGACGACTGAGAGAGACCAGCAGGAATGAGCCGTGGTGCCTGTGCTGGGCGAGCAAGTGCAGAGGCTGTGAAAACACAAGCGGGAGGTGCCCATCATTTGGGGCACAGGAGGAGGAGACGAGGGAGAAGAACTTGAAAGCTCGGTTAAGCAGGATCAGGGGCTCAGACACGTTGCAGGGTGAGCAGCTGGTGGGAGCCAGTCAGAGGATTAGGATGTCTGGATTGGAGAATGATGTTGAGGAAAGGCTGGAGAAGCAAATAGGGCTATGATAGTGAAGTCAAAGGTTGAATTTCAGCCTTAAAACAACAAAGGGAGCCAGGTATGCTGGTGCATGACTGTAATCCCCACACTTGGGAGACTGAGACAGGATTGGAGGCTCAAGGTCAGCCTCCAATCCTGAGAGAGGCTCTCAGCAACTAGTGAGACCCTGTTTCTTCATCACCATCACCACCACCACCACCACCACCATCATCATAATAATAAATAGGGCTGGGGGTATAGCTCAGAGGTAGAATACCCCTGGGTTCAATCCTCAGTACCACGAAACAAAACAGCAGAGGGAGCTATTAAAGGATTTCACATCAGTTACTGAGTGATGGAACCTGGTTGTTCTTTGGGAAGGTGACCCTGGAGCAGAATGGGGCAGGAAGGGCAGGGGCTTAGCTGAGGGGTAGAGCACTTGCCTGGCACATGGAAGGCCTGGGTTCTATCCTCTGTAAGTACAAAAGGGGGGCAGGCCAGAGTGGTCAGGGTTGGTGTGAACCACCGATGGACAGCAGAGGGGAACTGAGAGCAGGAGAAAGTCTGGGGAGGGTTTTAAGGCGATAGTTCTTAGGACTAGATACAGGAGCAGGGGCAGGAAGAGTAGGACTCAGGAATTACTCTCACCAGTTTGTGGTCTCCTGAAAGATTAAGTGTGGTCGTTTTATTTCAGCCCAGCCACTTGAACAAAACAAGTCCTCAATTTATTAGCGGTTCAATCAAATTTCCCAGGTTTCTATTAGAAACTGAGGTTCCAGGTACTTTCCATGGTGCTCATGGAATACCCTTCTCTTTCAAGTACATAAAGCTGCTAGGAGAGATAATTTACAGTTCTCAGAAGGGCCTCCTGTTTTTGTTCGTCTGCCCATTTAGCGACTCCTTACTGGATTAATGGCCTAGTGCATGAATCACTATGACAATCGTGCAGAATTGAGTGCTGACTGGAGGGTTGGGCTCTCTCCTGTTTCTGATGCTACCCTGAGCCCCAGGCAAAGATCATCCATGGTTGAGGTCCCCCCATCCCACCGACCCTTCCCCAGGTCTCTTACAGGCACCTACAGCATGCATATTTACACTCATTCTGCAGAAGGGCCACTGTTCATGTCTCTCTTGCGGCAACCCCCAAAGAAATTCATGCAGCTCTACTGACTGAAGGCTTTTTAAATCACTTTTTGACTGAGAGAGCTCAGCAGATGAAGCAGTGTGCCATGGAGTGCTGCATAAAACTGAAGAGCAGACTTGCCTCCTGGAAACCAAGGTGCCTTGATAGATAAGCCTGAATCCCAGGAAGAGAGGGAAGCAGGGGACCCAGGAGTAGGAGCCATGGTGGAGCAGTGGGGCCCTGACAGCAGAGTCAGTCATGTAGGAGATGACTCAGGCATGAAGGGACAGAACAACTCACAGAGCTGACTTGGATTGGGTCTGATGACAGGATCTAGCCGGCATTCTGGAGAAAAGGACTGTTGTATTTGTCAGTACGTAATTCAACCTGTGAGTCATACATGGCATGATAGCCAGCATCCCTGAACCCTGCCCAGGAGGGCCACAATGCCATCCTGCCTACCAGCAGTCAACACACACATTTTCAAATGCTCCTGGAGGACTGTACTTCCCTGGGTGTGAACCACCGATGGAGAGCAGAGGAGACTTGAGAGGGGATGCAAAAGGAGCAGCCCAAGTTTACAAGGGAAGCACCTGAGGCTCATCTGAGACACTGGTGGGGCATCGTGGTGGAGGTGAATCCACTAGCAAATGGGTTTCCAACAGCTAAAACTAAGGCTTATCACTAAGTGCCACTCACAACACACTCAAGATTCCAAAAGATCCTGTTAAATATTAATGACAGGCCGAATTAAGATGTCAAAGGCAGCCAGGTGTGATGGTGCAGGCTTGTAATCCCAATATTTGGGAGGCTAAAACAGGAGGATCGCAGGTTCGAGGCCTACTCTGTAACTTAGTTAGACCCTGTTTCAAAATAAAAATGGGGGGAGGGGGGAATGGGAGTGTAACTCAGTGGTAGAATGCCTCTGGGTTTAATCTCCAGTATCTCTGTCTCACACACACCCAGACAGAGGCATGTAGCTTGGGACGTGGGCTTTAAGCTTGGGCCTAAATTATAATTTTGGTTTTACCAATTACTGGCAATTTCTTTGAGCAAGTTACTCCCACTTTCTCAGCCAGCCTTATCTTCAGAATGAAGACCATACTTCCTCTAAGAGTTGGTAGAATGTATATAAAGTTCCAACTTCATAGTGGTACTTAAACGGTTAAGAGAATCTGTATTGATATTAACTGAGGATCTTATGGAACCATGAGAAAAAATGGGCAGGAGGGCTATTTGTAGAGCATTCAAAGGACCCACAAAAATCTGGGATGATCTCAATTGAGCTACACTGTTCGGTACCTACTATGTGCTAAATGCAATTAACTTTAACTCAGCATCTACTTGAAGGCAGTCTGCTATCATGATTTCATTCATCATGTGAATAAGTACACATTTTTGGAGAAGCATCAAACTCTACTATAAAGTTAGTTGCTTTTTAAAAATCTCTGCCCATTTGACATGTGGAGCTGCAGAAGGGGAGTTTATCTATCATTCTATGACATGTGGCTTTTCACTTAGATCTAACAATGTTTGTACTTTTGCTCATTTTCTCCATTTTTTCTTGTGTGTATAGAAAAAGTGAGGCCAGGCCTGGTGGTGCAGACCTGTAATTGGGAGGCTAAGACAGGAGGACCATAGGATCAAGGACATCTTCAGCAACATAGCAAGACTCTCAGCAACCTACAAGACCCTGCTTCAAAACAAAAAAAAATAAAAAAGGCTGGCTAGGGGTGTACCTTGGAGGCAGAATTCCCCGGGTTCAATTTCTTGTACCACAAAAAAAAAAAAAAAAAAGAAAGAAAAGGAAAGAAAGGAAAGAGGAAGGGAGAGAGGGAAGAGGGGAGGGAGAGAGGGAAGGAAGGAAGGAAGGAAGGAAGGAAGGAAGGAAGGAAGGAAGGAAGGAAGGAAGGAAGGAAGGAAGGAAGGAAGGAAGGAAGGAAAGAAAGTAATAGGAAAAAGTTTGAAGAAAAAACCCTCACCTGCTTTTTGAAGCAGATCCTCCTTTTGTTTTTTGTTTGTTTTTGTTTGGGTACTGGGGATTGAACCCAGAGGCATTCTACCTCCAAGCTATACTCCCAGACATTTTTATTTTTTATTTTGAAACAGAGTCTTTCTAGGTTGCCAAGGGACTCTCTAAATTGCTGAGGCTGGTCTCTACTCTGTGATTCTCCTGTCTCAGCTTCCCAAATGCTGGGATAACAGGCATGCACCATTATGGCTGGCTTGAAGCAGAAGGTCTTCCTGAAGATTAAACATATGGAAGTATTATGACTATTATTCTATAATCAATTAAAAACTCAACACTGAAGAACGTGATTAATTTTTGTGATGACGATATGAACACAAGTTTTAATAAAATTGGTGTTCTTACCAAGGAGATCTACTTGCAGTTGGATATTGAGCATACATAATTCATAAGTACCTTCAAGCTATCAAAAGATAAGTGTTTTAGGGCTGGAGATGTAGCTCAGTTGTAGAGCACCCATCTAGAGTGCACAAGGTCCTGGGTTCAATCCCTAGCACTGAAAAATAAAATTACTTTAGCTACCAAAATAAAAAAAAAATGTAAGCTGGGTATGGTGGTGCAAGTTTGTAATCCTAGTACTTGGGAAGCTGAGACAGGAGGATCGCAGGTTCATGGCCAGCCTTAGTAACTTTGTTAGGCCCTCCATAACTTAGTGAGACCCTATTTCAAAATTTAAAAAAAAAAAAGGGCTGGGGGTGTAGCTCAGAGGTTGAATGCCCCTGGGTTCAATCCTCAGTACCACAAAAAAAGAAAGAAAATAATATAATTGTCAACACTTACAAATATTTTTACATAAGCACAGAATAATTGCATTACAAAATCCTGTGACAGTGCTGCTGATGAATATAAAATATTTCAGGAAGGCATCATATGGCTCTTTTTTTGCTGCTTGCCATCAATCTGTTGCTAAAAAATGTGTAAGCCTCTGAACATCTATTTAGTAAACCAATATAAGTATTCTATCATTGTGTTGAACTTTTTATAAACAAATCCTCTAAATTTGGGTTGTAGGTTGTTCAAAGTTAGTTGGAAATCATTTCCACTTTTTTGGGTCTCGAGGTAATATTTATACTACTATAAGTACCAAGGTAAATTTTGGTGGTTATATACAATCACTTAATCATCAATATAATCAAGAAATAGAGCTATTCCTCACACCAAAAAGTTTCCTTCTGTCTGTATGTGTTGGCTATACTTTGCATATAGAGTGCCCTCAAAGACTCATTTGTTAAATGCTTGATCCCTGGCTAATGATGGGATTGAGAGGTGGTGGGACCCTTAAGAGGTGGGGCTTGTCAAGATGCTTTAGGTCATTGGGGCATGTCGTAAATGGGTATTATGGGACACAGTCCTCTTTTTCCTCTTCCTCCTCACACTCCTCCTCCTCCTTCTCCTCCTCCTACTCCTCCTTCTCCTCTCTCTCTCTCTCTCTCTCTCTCTCTCTCTCTCTCTCTCTCTCAGCTATGAGAACAACTTTGCTCCACCACATGCTTCCTGCCATGAGGTACTGCCTTACCAAGGGCCCAAAAGCAACAGATCCAATTGGTCTTAGACTGAAAGCTTCAAAACCAGGAGCCAAAATAAACCTTTCTGCTTTTTAAGTTAATTTATATCATGCACTTGTTACAGTGATGGAAAACTAACCATGTTCATTTGATTCCCCTCACTCTGGCATCAGGAAACTATTGATTAGCTTTCTGCTACTATATTTTTATATATTATAGAATTTCATGATGGATTTTTATAAGTGGACCTACCTGATATGGAGTCTCTTGTGATTGACTTAATGTAACACTTTTGAGATGTGTCTCTGTTGTTATCTATACTAATATTCCCTTTCTTTTTATTGCTGAGTGGTTTTCCATGATATGGATGTACTACTCTTTGTTTATTCATTTGATAGTGATGCGCATTTGGGTTGTTTCCAGTTAGGGCTATAATGAATCATGCTTCTATAAACATTCATGTGCATGTTTTTGTTCGAACATACATTTTCATGTCTCTTGGGTAAAAACATGGGAGTAGAATTTCTGGATTAGAAGGTGATGGATCTACTTTATAAGGTAATGCCATACTGTGTGCTAGGCAGTGTGCCATTTTGCTTTCCGGTTAGCAACTTCTGAGCATTCCATTTGCACCATATTCTTGCCAACACTTAGTAGTGTCAGTCTATATGACTTTATCCATTCTACTGTTAGTGATATCTCATTGTAACTTTTCCTTGACATTGCTGATGACTTATAGGGTTGAGCATCTCTTCATGGACTTATGAAAAATTGCAATCAGGTATTCACCAAATAAAGTACCAAAATGCAGTTCTTAGAAACATGATTTGCAAACAGGGAAACTTGAAACTTATCCTTTTGTAGGCACAGGAGGTACTGAGCAGATTAAACAATGAACCCTCAAACAGTATACATTATTAATGCTGCATTTCTATAATTGCATTTTAGAATATCTCAACTTGCAGGATGAATCATTTGCTGAAGTACCTATTTTTAATTGGATAAATTTATGTTCTGTGCTGGAATGAAATGAAATTGAGGCGGCCTATAATTATGTGGGATCATAAATAGAGACAACTTATTTGATGAGGTTTTGCTTATGACATACTTGTGGAAGAAAGGTATTCTGAATGAAGGCCAAAAAAAAGACAACACCTGTGAAAATGTTTGGGCTGAAATATTTACATATTTCAACCATGCAAAAGCTTAAAATTGTGAATATCCTTGTACTAGTTTCCTAGGGCTATCATAACAAAATATCACAGATTGGACGGCTTTAACCACAGCATCTCACACTTGAGGATGCTGAAAGTTCAAGGTCAAGGTGTCAGCAGTTCTGGTTTCCTCTGAAGTCACTCTCCTTGGTGTTGATGGCCACCTTCTCCTTGTGTACTCACATGGTCTTCTTCTCTGTGAGTGCATCCAAACTTCCCATTAAGAGGCACCAGTCAGAGCTGGGCGTGGAGGAGGACACCTGTAATCCCACTTATTGGGAGGCAGAGATAGGAAGATTGCAGGTTCAAGGCCAGCCTCAGCAACTTAGGGAGCCCTTCAGTAACTTAGCAAGACCCTGTTTCCACATACAAAATTAAAAGGGCTGGGGTATAGCTCAGAGGTAGAATGCCTCTGGGTTCAAGTCCCAGTAACAGAAAAAAAAAAAAAAAGTTGCCAGTCAGAATGGATTAGGGGCCATGCTAACAGCTTCCTCTTACCTTAAACACCTCCTTAAAGGCCATATTTCCAAATAGTCACATTCTTTGTGTGTGGGGGGGAAGGGGTACAGGGGCATGCTACCTCTGAGCTCCACCCCCAGTGAAACAGGGTCTCGCTAAGTTTCAGAGGACCTCACAAGTTGCTGAGGCTGTCTTCGAACCTGCAATCCTCCTGTCTCAGCCTCCCAAGTACCAAATAGTCACATTCTGAAGCACTGAGAGTCAGGGCTTCAACTGGTGAGTTTGGGACGATACACTTTAGCTCATAACAATCCTCCCTTTAGCAGAGCACTTTCAGGAATCCCTTTAGCTTCCATGTAACACAGGAGGTGACGTGGCCACCAACCTGGAGCGTGGTAAAGTGGGGCAGGAGATAAACTCACTCCACTCTGCAACCACTCTCCTGCTATACACTTGTTCACCTGTCTCCTCCACCTGCCGGCTCCAAAGTCCACTGACTCACAACAATAATAGCCACCTGATCTTTCCATGTTAGCATTTTTTTTAAATAGCCCTTTTCCTGTTTCCACAAATATACATGTTCATTGCAAAAAAAAATCAAACATCAGTGATGTATATAAAAGAAAATTAATAACATTTCCAAAAAACCATACCACTCAGTGACAGCCATTGTTACCACACTGGATATATATCCATCAAAGTGTTTTTCTATGCAAATATTTTAATATAAACAATATAAATCATTATCTACACTATTGTTCAGCCTTTTATAGTGTATATATTTAAGGTGTACAGCATGATGTCTTGATATTCACACTGAGATGATTGCTTGGTCAAACAAATTAATATATCCATCCTCTAATATATTTAGCTCTTTTTTCCTACCTAATATATTATGGATATCTTTCCTTTTAAAGAATAGACAGTCTTAATCTGTCTTGTGTTGCTATAACAAACTACCTGAGGCTGGATAATTTGTAAAGAAAATATGTTTATTTCCCTCATAGTCCTGGAGGTCTAGGAGCATGGCACCAGCATTTGTTTGGCTCTGATGAGGATCTT
Organism: Graphiurus murinus; assembly: GCA_004027655.1. Classification (NCBI taxonomy): domain Eukaryota; kingdom Metazoa; phylum Chordata; class Mammalia; order Rodentia; family Gliridae; genus Graphiurus; species Graphiurus murinus. The sequence continues at coordinate 157,180 of PVLC010001028.1, forward strand.
GTGGTGGGTGGCATCACGCAGTAGAGACACATGGAAAAAGAAGAATTCAGGGGAGGTTCCAGGCTCACTTGGAACAACCCATTCTCTCAGGAGTTAATCCAGCCCCATGAGACATCAATATTCCATTCATGAGAGCGGAGCACCCATTACCTATCTACTTCTACGACGATACAACTCTTAAAGATTCCAGCACCTCAACATTGCCTGGGACTACATGACCCTTTAAGGATAATCCACATCCAAACCACAACATAGATCTGTTAGGACATATTAAGATTCGGGCCGGCCACCTTCACACCACCCATAAGGCCTGGTTTTACTCAGACTCATTGCCAAGTGGTTGAGATTTCACCACCAAAAGGTGCAAAGACTCGGTTCTAAGCAGAGTCCAGGCATCAGCACATCATTTCCAACTGTCTCCCTGAATGTGTGGTGCATAGATTGCCAAGCAGAGCTGAGTCCCAGGACAGGGAAGCTCTCTCAGTGAGCTGGGAGTAGACCTAGGGGTTGGCCTTTCTAAGGTGGGAGCTCTTTAAATGACTTTTCCTTAGGCCGAAATTGTGAACCTGGGTCACCCATAATCAGCATGTTCTTCTCTCACTTAGGATACTGCAGGGCATCTTTCTTCCCCAGGTCTCAAGCAGAAAAATAAAAGCAACTCACAACAGCCTCCGACAAACAAAAACTGTTGATAAAGAACTTGCAAACATTACACGTTCTCTTCTGTTGCTTCAAATACACAGTTCATCTTCTGGAAAATGGGCCCAGAGGTGAGTAAAAAAAAAGTAGATGTTTGTGCCAGTCTATTCATTCCATCTCCAAGGAAAGAAACAGGTAAAAGGGTAAAAGGGTCATGAGCACAGCAATCTAAAATCCTTCTAAACAAGAGCTATGTATTGTTTGTTTGTTTTTTTAAAGAGCTAGGTATAATAGATATTTTAGATTGTTTCAAACTTTCCTATATAACTTTAATGAATACCATATATAATATATATTACATTTTTGCCTTAATATATTTTTATAGAATATATCCTTAGGGGTGGAATTTATGGGTGAGAGGGTATATACATTTAAAGTAATGGTAACTAAGCCAGATATGGTGCCACATGCCTGTTGTCCCAGTATTTGGAAAGCTGAGACAGGAGGATTGCAGGTTCCAGGTCAGCCTTAGCATTTTAGCAATACCCTCAGCAACTTAGCAAGATCCTGCTTCAAAATACAAAAATTAAAAGGGCCAATTGGAATAGCTTAGATGTAGAGTGGCCCTGGGTTCAATCTCCAGTACCAAAAATGAATAAATAAAAATTGGTAACTATTTTTATCTGCTCTCCAGAAATGTTGCATCAATTTCTATTATTTCAATTGTCTTGGTTATATAATATTCCTAGGAGTAAAATTGAGAAGTCATTTGGTAAACATAAGTTTAACTTCTAGAGTAACTTCCAGACCATTTTCCATAGCAGATGAATATTTTTTATCCCATCAGCAATGTATGAGGGTTTCATTTTTTTTGCATTCTGATCATCATTTGCTCTTATTTGTCTTTTTTATTATAACTGTGCTAGATGGTGTGGTATGACATGTCACTGTGATTTTGATTGGTCTTTCTCTGATGCCTAATGATGTTAAATATCTTTTATTGCACTTATTGGCCATTTGAATATATTTTTAAAGGAATTTCTATTCAAATCCGTTTCCCACTTTTAAAATAGGCTATTCATCCTTTTATTGTTATGTTAGAAAAGTTCTTAGTATATTTTGGATACTAGTCCCCTATCAGATAACTTGAAAATATGTTCTTCCATTCCATGGGTTGATTTTTGTTTTCTTTTTACCTTTTTGATGGTGTGCTTTGAAGTTTTCAAGCCTTAGTTTGGATGGAGACTACTTAATCTACTTTTTCTTTAGTAACTATGATTTAGGTGTCATATCTAAGAAACTATTGCCTAATTCAAAGTCACAAATATTTACACCCATGGTTTTTTTTTTTTTCTAATAGTCTCATAGTTTCAACCCATACATTTAGGTTTTCAGTGCATTCTGAGTTACTTTTTAATATGATTTGAAGGAGGGGGTCCAAGTTCATTTGTTAGCATTTGAATATCAAGTTATCCAGCATTATTTATTGAATGACTAATCTTTCCCATACTAAATAGTTCTTGGCATCTATGTCAAAAAGTAATTGACTCTAAGTTGTTTTATTTTTTAATTATCAATTCAATTCTCTTCTACTGATCTGAATTTTATCCCCATGCTAGTGCCCCATATCTTAATTACTATAGTTTTGTAGTAACTTTTTTTTTTTTTTTTTTTTTGCAGTACTGGGGATTGAACTCAGGGGCATTCTACCTCCGAGCTACACCCCCAGCCCTATTTTTTATTCTTTATTTTGAAACCGGGTCTCACTAAGTTTCAGAGTGCCTCACTAGGTAGCTGAGGCTGGCCGTGAACCCGGATCCTCCGGTCTCAGCCTCCCGAATGCTGGGATTACAAGTGTGCACCACCACGCCCAGCTGTAGTAACTTTTTAAATTAGAAAGGATAAGTCTTTTAAGTTTTTTGGTGGGAGGCAGTTGTTTTGTTTATTCTGGGTTCCTTGAACTTTTCTTCAATTAATTTTCAAAGTCCTCTATATTATGAGTAGTAGTAGCTCTTTATCTATGAACATATTGTTACTTCCCTTATATGCTGCTTATTATTTTCTATTCAGTAGTTTTAAGCTTGCTTAGCTTTATCTGTTAATTTATCACCATTTCTGGATCTGGCTACAGCTCACTATATGGAACCTCAGTCTTTTCTCTGCGTAAACCTGTTAGTCATTTAATTCTCCCCCCATGCCAAACACATGAAACTCCAGCTCTACGATATGTAAGTTATGGTATTTGTTAGTGTCTTCTTAGGTAAATAATGTGAAATATTTTTAAATGGCCAAGACTTCCTTTTGACAATTCAACAAGAGATGGAGTCTATGTACCTTCCCCTTCAATGTAGGTGGGCTCTGTGATTCATTCCCTTCTCTTCTCTTCTTTTCTTTTCTTTTTGTGTGTTACTGTGGTTTGAATCCAGGAGCATACTCCCTCTGAGCTACACTCCTGGCCTTTTTCTTTTTGGTGCATTGTAATCATATATCTTAATGAGGTACAAGCTGGTAGAGGCATACATGCACACAGCACTCATTTAGCCCTTCCCCAATTCCCACCCCATTCCCTCTCCCTCCCTCCTTCTCACATTTGGCTTAATGATTGACTTTGACATCATGTGCATTAGGGTGATTCTCAACTCGCTGCCCCCGCTTCCATCACCTTCATTCAGGTCTCCTTCTTTGCTCATCTAAGGTTTCTCCTTCTTCTAGAGCCCCTCCTATGAACCACTTTCTCTCTAGCTTCTGCATATTAGCAAGAGCATCTGATTTTTACTGCTTTCATCAGTAGAATATGGCAGATGTTCACTTTGTGTTGCATCTGGGCTTAGCTTCCAGAGCCTGGAACCATCTACTTCCTAGTTCTTGGAACATTTTCTGGGAGTCCTAAGCTAGCAAGTAAGAATTGTGACAAATAAGAACTATGACAGCCTCAGGTATGGTGGTGCACACCTCTATTCCCAGTATTGGGAGGCTGAAACAGGAGGATCATAAGTCCAAGCCCAGCCTCAGCAACTTAGCAAGATCTTATTTAGAAATCAAAAATAAAAAGGGTAGGGGTGTAGCTCAGAGGTAGAATGCCCTGGGTTCAATCCTCGGTACCAAAAAAAAAGAGTTTGATGCCCTGAGACCACCATGGTAAAGCGTCTATGTGCAGGTCTGCAGCTCAGGGTCACAACTAAGCTCCAGCCTTCCAGTCATCCCCTCCAACACACCAACCAAGCGAGGGGAGCCATCCTGGTCCTTTCAGACCAGTCGTTCACCAGCTAAATACCACAAGTAACCCTGATTTGCTTATGAGGCAATTCCAAATGCCAATTCTATCCATTGAGAGTGATATTTAAGATGACCTTGATATTTATGAAGTGTTTTTTAAAAATTGTACTTTTGTTGAGAAAGTTTTTACCTGTGCCTATGTGTTGAAGTGTTGGTCCTATGCCCTCTTCAAGTAGCTACAAGGTCTCTGGTCTGACTTCCAGGTCCTTGATCTACCTTGAGTTGACTCTTGTGCAAGGTGAGAAAGTGGGGTTTATTTCCATTTTCCTGCATATGGTTAACCAGTTTTGCCAACATCATTTGTTAAAGAGGCTATCTTTTTTCCAGTGTATGTTTTTGTCTCCTTTGTCAAAAATCAGTTGACTGTAAGCACGTGGGTCTGTTTCTGGGTCTTCTATTCTGCTCCATAGGTCTATGTGTCTGTTTTTGTGCCAATGCCATGCTGTTTTTATTACTGTGGCTTTGTAGTAGAGTTTAAAGTCAGGTATTGTGATGCCTCCTGCGTGATTTTTATTGCTAAGAACTACTTTGGCTATTCTGGGCTTTTTGTTTTTCCAGATGAATTTAAGGACTGATTTTTCTATGTCTGTGAGGAGTGTCCTTGGCAATTTCATGGGTATTGCATTGAATTTGTAGATCAGTTTTGAGAGGATGGCCATTTTGATGATATTTATTCTGCCTATCTAAGAGCATGGTAGATCCTTCCATCTTCTAAGGTCTTCATCGATTTCCTTCTTCAGCTTTCTGTAATTTTCCTTATAGAGGCCTTTAATCTCCTTGGTTAGGTTTATCCCTAAGTATTTTATTTTTCGGGGTGCTATTGTGAGTGGAATTGCTTTCTGGATTTCTTTTTCAGTTGATTTATGGTTGGTATATAGAAAGGCTTCTGATTTTTTAAGATTGATTTTGTACCTGGACAGCTTACTGAATTTGTTGATAAGTTCTATGAGTTTTTTGGTTGAATTTGTTGGGTCTTCTAAGTTTAGTATCATGTCATCTGCAAAAAGGGATAGTTTTAGTTCTTCTTTCCCTATTTTTACCCCTTTGATTTCCTTCTCTTGCCTTATTGCTCTGGCTAGAGTCTCGAGTACTATATTAAACAGGAAAGGTGATAATGGACATCCTTGTCTTGTTCCTGTCTTTAGTGGGAACTCTTGCAGGAAATAAACCCCACTTTCTCACCTTGCACAAGAGTCAACTCAAGGTGGATCAAGGACCTGGAAGTCAGACCAGAGACCTTACAGCTACTTGAAGAGGGCATAGGACCAACACTTGAACACATAGGCACAGGTAAAAACTTCCTCAGCAGGACCCCAAAAGCACAGGCAGCTCAAAGGAAGATCAATCCATGGGACTGCATGAAACTGAAGAGCTTCTGCACAGCAAAGGAAACTATCAAGAACCTCAACAGAGAGCCTACAGAGTGGGAGAAAATTTTTGCCAGTTACACTTCAGATAGAGGTCTAATATCTAGGATATACAAAGTAGTCAAGAAACTCACAGCTAAGAAAACAAATAACCCAATCAAAAAATGGGCAAAGGATCTAAATAGACACTTCACAAAAGAAGAAATACAAATGGCCAATAAATGTATGAGGAAATGTTCCACATCATTGGCAATCAGGGAGATGCAAATCAAAACTACCCTGAGATTTCACCTAACTCCAGTCAGAATGGCAATCATAAA